>MU729975.1:136396-166717 GCA_026770625.1 Nicotiana glauca
TTTTGAGTTTGAATACTAGTTGTAATCAAGTTCATGTTAGGTTATTAGAATAATTTGGTTTAGTTTTAGCTAATCTCTTATCATGTGTTTCGTAAGCCCGTTTGAAAAGTAATTCGAAATAAGTAAACCTTTGGTAGTTTTTTTTAAAAAAATTATTTTTAAGTGGTAATCAAATAAGATCTTGAGTCTGGCAGCCATGCATCATTTGGGCTTGGGCTCTCTGGACCTTAGACTAAAATAGCAACTTGACCATTAGTTTTTAAATGGCAGGCTGTGGGTTTTAGGTTAGGTAGCGGGTTCAAATTAAAAGGGTGCTCCCTTTTGTTTGGATCCGGACTTGAACTTGAAACCCGGATTTTATAACATTAATTAATTAGGAATTTTTTTCCTTTTATCTTTTAGAGACCAACACAAATAGAAAACCATAGTTGCTTTCAGGCTTGCCCTTTTAAAAAATAAAAAATGAGAAAAGCCTCGCTAAATAAAATGCACAAACTGTGGGGCCCTCATAATTGTATATATTATATACTTAGACTTCGGGATGTGCCGTTTTAGCGAATTGCACGGCCTTCCCCAAAATAATAACGCGTTAGATTCTTTAGGCGTGTATTTTAATAATATTATCTCCCTAAACTCGGGTGCACATTTATGTGATCCAAATCCAAATCTCAACAAAGTTGGAATGTGTCAAAAACTGCGGGTACATTTATGTGACGTAGTTCGAGATGCATTGTCACGACGTTGCAATTCTCTTTAAAATAATAAATAATAAAAGCGGTCAAAAAGTAAAAATGCACATAGGTTTGAACATGCACTAAAATCAGATAATTAAGCCAAATACAACAGTTGAGCGACCGCGCTAGAACCACGGAACTCGGGAATGCCTAACACCTTCTCCCGGGTTAACAAAATTCCTTATCCGAATTTCTGGTTCGCGGACTATAATACAGAGTCATTCTTTTCCTCGATTCAGGATTCAACCGGTGACTTGGGACACCATTAATCTCCCGAGTGGCGACTCTGAATCTTTAATAATAATCCCATTTCGATTGTCCTTTAATTGTAAAAACTCCCTTTACCACCACCTTCGCGGGGTGCGGTAGCGCAAAAAGGAGGTGCGACAGTTCTGGCGACTCTGCTGGGGATGAAAGTACCCAGAACTTTTGTTCAGGATTCAAGAATTCGAGCTAAGTATATTTGTTGTATTTGGAGTGTATATTATTTGATTTTTACATGTTTGGCTTAATGTGCAAAATGATGTTTTTACCGCTTTGATATTATTTGAACTGTACATATAAAACTGTGCCGAAACCTTCTCTTCTTACCTTTGAGGAGTGCACGCTGGTCGTGACTTCTTTCTATTAGTGTCGTATCCCAAAATAGAACAAGGATTCAGTGGAGTTGCGAAGCTGAATGATCTTTTGGTTACCGGTACGCAGTTCCCATCCTCGGCTCGAGTTGTCCACTCGGGTAAGCCAGGTCTAGAACAAACACCAAGGATAAAACTAGTATAACAAAACCTCATGCTGGATCCCTAGTAGGAACGCTTATTTGCATCATGTTGCATTCGACTTAGGGGACTCAACACAGGGGTTGGGTCCGTCTAGGACAGGCAACCTGAAATGAAAAAAAGACCATCCTGCTGCATCCTGTTTGTTTTACGCATTTATTTGCTTCAGACTTGCGTGTTGACCGGATTCTGAAAATCGGGAATACTGGGAAATTGTGAGAAAGAAAAGAGAAAAAGAGATAGCAGTGTAGGGAGATAACTATTTTTATAGAAAAATAAAACCAATATCCAAGTAGTATCGAAACTCTGAGGAAACGAAAAGGAAAGAAAAATGTGTTTTTTTTAGTTTTAACTTATTTGGAAAAAAAAGAAGAAAAGAGTTTTAGTTTTTTAAAATAGTTTGTTTTATTTTTCACTGAAAAAAAAATGTTTTCAAAAAATATTCTGCTTCATTTGCCAATAAAGGAAAAAATGTGATTTGGTTTTCAAAAAAAAGTTTGTGTTTTAAAATGAAAAAAATTAATTCGTTTTATTTGCCAATGATTTGAAAAAAAAATATTTCGTTTTCAAATGTAGTTTGTTTTATTTGGCAGAACTACGCTGGTTTGATTCTCACCGGATGTGAGATACATAGGCAACCCTCATCGGGTCCAACCTCCCCTTTTCAAAAATAGCCAAAAAATATCAAATTTTATTTTTTTTGTTATAAATAAGTCGGGTGATGCCGTTCTTGTCAAAAATAGCCGAATATTCCCGAAAGGAACGCCGGAAGGCTGACTTTGCATAAACGGCCACCTTTAGTCATTTTTTAAGATATTGGCCGGTTGACCCACACAGCCTTAAAATCTTTGTCCCCGAGGCGCTGAAAGGCCGTGTTTGCAATATCGGGTCCTTTATTTTAATTCGAAAAAAAAAATCATCAATAAGTCGGGTGATGCTGTTCTTGTAAAAAATAGCCGAATGTTCCCGAAAGGGACGCCGGAAGGCCGATTTCGCATAAACAGCCACCTTTGGGTCATTTTTTAGATTTTTGACCGGTTGGCTCACACAACCTTAAAATCTTCGTCATCGAAGTGTTGAAAGGCCGTGATTGCAAAACCAGGTCTTTTGTTTTAATTTAAAAAAAACAAGAAAAAGAAAGAGTCAGTGGGCAAGTGAATGCCGTTGTGATTTTTGGTCAAAATAAGCCGAGCCAGCTTCGGTAATGTATTGAACCGTTCTTGCCGAGATAGCCTTAGAGTATCTTTCAGTTGTCGAAAGGCTGTTTTCGTAAAAGAACGGACAAGTTTGTAAAAGTGTCATAAAATAGATCCTCCCCGGCCTCAAAATTCATGAGAAATTGGGAAGGGGCCATGTTTGCAAAAAAATAGCCATTTGGTTAAAATTGGCATATAGGGGAAGGAATCTGTCAGTCTATTTTTTAAATTTTGTATTTCTTTGACTAGAGTATGTGGATTGTTTAATGTTCAAGTCTCTATCTTGTCTTTCATCAGAGTCTGTTAGTTCGGTCCAAGTTTGCCAGTTTTTTAATCATTGTAATCAAAGTGTGTTTTACTGTGAAAAATTAAAAATTCCAAAATATGTTTTATTGTTTTTTTACCTCGCATTGGCCCGAACTACGCAAAGTCTGATTCATGCGGGGTCATGATACGTAGGCAATCTCCATAAGATTCGACCATAACCATATATGTATATAAAAAAGTAAAAAATAAAAATGGAAAAAAGTAAGTAAAAATATTGATAATAATAAGGACTGACTGAGTCCATTCTAACATGTTTTGTTTTGAATTGGAAAGTAAGTTGAGGTGGTTGGTTTGTGGCAAGCGGACAACGCAAGATCCCCAAAAGATGGTACAGTAGGAAATAACCCAAAGATTGAAAAGCTTAGAACAGCGGTTGAAAAACATGCAAGGGTTGGCAGGTCAAAAGAGTGTTGCTTTCAAAGATCTATGTTTGTTCCCCGATGTCCACTTGCCGCCTGGTTTCAAGATTCCCAAATTTGAAAAGTACGATGGACATGGACACCCCGTAGCCCACTTGAAAAGGTATTGCAATCAACTAAGGAGTCTAGGAAGAAATGAAGAATTGCTAATAGCTTATTTTGGGAAAAGCCTTATGGGAGTAGCATCTGAATGGTTTTTGGATCAAGACGCATCTTGCTGGTACGTTTGGAACGACATGGCACATGCCTTTGTCAAACAATTCCAATACAATATCGACGCTGCCCCAGACCGCATTTTCCTTTCAAATCTAAAGAAGAAACCAAGTGAAAGTTTCAGGGAATATGCCCATAAATGGAGAGAGCAAGCAGCTCGTGCTGAGCCACCCATGGATGACCACGAGTTAATCACTATCTTCCTTCAGGCTCTAGAGCCGGATTACTTTCAGAACATGATGTCTGCGGTCGGTAAATCCTTCTTGGAGGTAATCAAAATGGGAGAAATGGTAGAGAACGGTCTTAAGACAGGCAGAATTATAAGTCAAGCAGCTCTCAAGGCTGCAACTCAGGCTGTCCAACTTGAATCTGGTGACGCGAATGAGAGGGATGAAGAAGTCATAATGACGTCAGGGTCAAGAAGAGGTCCCAGAAGAACACCTCGACGGTGTGCACAACCTCGATAGATTTTCCATAACTCCCCTGAGCAATACTATCCACCTCAGAACCCACCATACTCAGTTGATCCACCTCGATATGTTGTCCAGCCATCAAATCATTCAAGAAAACGAGCACGGGTGTCACAAAATCTCCACCAGCTTCCGCAGAATTTCCAAGTGCGTTATAACCCATATCCAAGCCAGGGATATAGAAGGGAACATAAGCTGAAAGATAATTTTACACCAATAGGAGGGTCCTATGCAAGCTTATTTGAGAAGTTAAAACAACATGACATGATTGCACCCATTCCTCCAAATTATGTGGACTCACGTGCAAGAAGCTTTGATCCATCTAAAAGGTATGAATACCATTCCAATGCCCAGGGGCATAATGTGGAAAGTTGTCGGGATCTGAAAAGGGAAATAGAAAGGATGATCCAGGAAAGATTGATTGTGATTCAAGACAGTGACACCCAGAATATCGCGCTGAATCCTTTACCTGCACATGATGATACACACTTTGTGGCGGTGATGTCTGGTGAAATGGGATATGAGAATCCACTCGGGAATTTGCTGACTGAAATGGTAGAAGGCCATAGTGATTCTGATAATCAGATTTGTGGCTAAATGTCAGGTTTATCAATTGGAGCGTCACGCAAAAAGGAATCTTGGTGGCTTATTTTGTTGTCATTTATGTTGTCCGGGTTATTTCAGGGTTGTAATCCGGATATTGTCTTGTAGCTCAAACCCTTTTATCCTTTTATTTTTCTTTTGATCGTAGTGTCTAATTAATGTTGTCTAGGTTTGTTCTAAAGGTTGTAACCTAGTTTATTGTGCTTGTTCTGTTGTACAAATCCTTTTCCCGTATGTCTAATGCAATTCTCGGTCTCCCACTATTCCCAGTAATTTTTTTTGGGTTTAAGCCTTTTCTCTTTATAGTTTTTTTCTGTCAACTCTAGTGACACGACATGCGCGTATAATTCTGGCCTAACCTTAAAAGTTAACCATGAAGCAATTGGGAGGTGATCGGCACATTTAAAGAAAATAAGAACGGTTTGAAATTATTTGGAGCCCGAGTCGTGTGACATCGGGGCAAGTAAAACATAAAGAAAACCGTAAAAGCAAGCTGGCCAAATTGACATAGGGTCGTTCATGGTAATAAAAATGAGAGTGTTGCCCAATAGTGCTTTAAAGATATGACGAATGTTAATCGTGTTGTTTGCACTTGACATGTTTTGAAGATTGGAATGACGGAGGCATTTTGTTCTGCTATCCGAACACCTTATCCTTCGTTAACCCTTTGATCCTTATTTGATTTCTTTCATACCCCTCCTTCGGAATCGGTAGCAAAGGGTAGAAACACAAACGTGGAAGAAAAAGAAAAAGAGGGAAAAGAAAGCAACAAAAAAAAAATAGAAAACAAGAAAAGAGAAAAAGAAAAGAAAAATAGTAATAAGTGATAAGGAAATCAAGTGGGAACTACGTTTGACCTGATTCCTCAAAGAGGATACGTAGGCACTTCACGGCTCGGTCATAGTTTGAAAAAAACAGAAAATCAAAAATCCCAAGCAAGAAACTGGGGCAAAAGTTTGGGTTTTATTGCAAATAAATCTAGTTCCGAAGGTTGTAGTTTAAAACCCAAATTAATTTGTTTTGAGCCTTTAATACCCTTTCTTTCTAGCCTACCCAAAATCCCACATTATGGTCCAAAGAAAGACCTTCCGATCAGTTTTCAAAAGATGCAAGGTCAGGCAAATGAGAGAGTCTTATCGGCTAACATAACACTCTGATCCCTAGTAGAAAAGACTCTGATCCCCATCAGAAAAGAAATATGAGAGAGTCTTAGCGGTAACACCCCCAATCCCTAGCTGAAAAGTAATACAAACGAGAGAGTGTTGTTGGTGAAAACCTTCACAGGCACCATAAGGCGATGAAAGCTGAGAGAAAAAAAAACCAAAATGAGAGAGGCTTGATAGTGAAAACCCTTCAGGCACTACAAGTCAAATAAAGATTGATAATCAGATGAGAAATCACCAGACAAAGATTGTGAAAGGCGATTAACGACGGAGGATAGGCTACATGTGCATGCCACGGCCATTAGAGTTGGTGTCCACGTTAGATAGGTTTTTACTTTACAGTTTTCCTTGCCAGGAGTCTTCTCTTTCTTCGGTCTTTTATTCTGTTCCCTTTATCTTTCTCCTTTCATCAAAAATTCCTCAACAGTCTGTTTGGTCGAAACAAGTGAGAAATGACTTCAAAATCTGCCATCAGCTTTCCAATTATGCAAGACGAGATCTGATTAGTGCATCCGAGTGGTATAAGCCAGGAAGGAACAAACGCAAGGCCATTGTCAAGAAGGATATCCCCAGCAAGAGGAGATTAACACAAGGATAGACCAGTGTCAAAAGGGATATCCCCCGCAGAAATCAAAGGTTATAGACCTCAAAGCCAAGGCCCGTGGACAAATCAAGAAAGAATAACGCGGAGGGTGATGGGCATGATTTGGAAAATTCATATGAGACTCAAAGGTCGGGGAAATTCCAGTTCTCGAGCTATGCCACAAAAAGAAGAGGGATATCCCCAGCAGAAAAGGAATTTTCAGTGACACGGATGAACGAAGAAAATGGTTAATCAGTAAAACATGCAAGATCCTCAAGCAGAGTCACTGTCATAGGAATGTGGGGGGTCAGGATACAAGTGGAAAACAACGGGGATAGGTTTGTGAATAAGGAGTCGTCAAAAAGGTAGGAAAATATCGACCAAAGTTTCAAGATGGCCAGACGACGCAAGGCAGGGCAAGTCGTGCTAAGACCAGCAAATAATATCATCCCCAACAAGTTTTGGTGGTGTAATGGAATGCAGAGCAGGGAAGGAGAAAGGGAAAAACCATCCCCAGCAGGAGCATCACAACCAACCACCGCGTTTTAAACTAACAAATTTTCTTTGATTTGAAGCAGGAAAAAGGAAATAACATTGATGGCGGAAAGGCATGCCACGAGGAAGATTATCAAACTAGGGCAGAAAATTTTTCTTTCATTTGGAAATTTTTTTGGAAGTCAGGTATCCACTTGGGGAAGAAGAAAGATAACACCAGTTTTAAGGGAATTGGCCTTTGAACCAGTATTATCCCCAGCGGTGTTGAAAGAAAAGAAAATAACAAATTTTAATGAAAGGAGTTGTACCCCAGCGGACAGAACAAAGGGACGAAACTGGTGTTCAGAAAGAGCAAAACCGGTGTCATCCCCAGCAGCTTCCAGAAGAATGAAACACCAATTTTGAAGGAATAAAATTCCCCCAGCAGCGTTATCCTCAACAACGTTATCCCCAGCTGATAACACTTTTATCCCCAGCAGTGTTGAGAGAAAATAAAAGAAAGTAGTTTTGAAAAAAAAAAGAGAAAAGAAGAAGAAGAGGAAGGAAGAAGATTTTCCCAGTAGTATTATCCCTAGCAGGTAAGTAAATAATTCCCCAGCAGTGTTATCTTCAGCAATTTCGAGGGAAGACAACACGAGTTTTGTTTTAATGGAAGCAATTCTGGAAGAAAGATAATTCAAATAAGAAGGAAATGGTTTACGAGGCAAAGAAGGACAACAATAATAGAATGCAGATAAGGTAAGTTGTTGAAGTCGGGAGCCCACCCATAGAACAGAGGTGTTACCTTTTTAAGTCGTTGAAGTCGGGAGCCCGCCCGTAGAACGGAGGCGTTACCTTTTTATTTTGTTGAAGTCAGGTACTCATTTGAGGAAGAAGGAAGATAACACAAGTTGTAAGGGAAGGAAGAAATCATCCATAGCAAGAATGTCATTTTTCAAAACTGACAAAACTTTTCTTTGTATGTAACATGAGCAAAGCAGTGCAAAGTTTCTCCTAAGATGAAAAATCTTAGTCTGATGAACTGTTTCTCCTAAGATGAAAAAATCTTAGTCTGATGAATTATCTCTCCTAAGATGAAAAAATCTTAGTCTGATGAATTATCTCTCCTAAGATGAAAAATCTTAGTCTGATGAATTGTTTCTCCTAAGATGAAAAATCTTAGTCTGATGAAATTGTTTCTCCTAAGATGAAAAAATCTTAGTCCGATGAATTGTTTCTCCTAAGATGAAAAATCTTAGTCTGATGAATTATCTCTCCTAAGATGAAAAATCTTAGTCTGATGAATTGTTTCTCCTAAGATGAAAAATCTTAGTCTGATGAATTGTTTCGCCTAAGATGAAAAAATCTTAGTCGGGTGATTTTTTTTTTCAAGTTAGTAAGAAGTCAGTTGGAAAGACTTAGAAAGATAACAACAAAGAAGTAAAGGCAACAACCGGAAAGACCCAGATAGATAACAAAAGGGGAAGGCAAGAATTGGAAAGATGAAAGACAACAATTGGAAGGTTTCAGATAAAACAACAAGAAGTAGGAAGCAATAATTGGAAGGTTTTAAGTAAAACAACAAAATGGACCTAGTCTGATGAATTATCTCCTAGAGTCAAAATCTTAGTCTAATGAATCTTTCTCCTAAGATATCAAAATCTCAGTCCGATGAATCTTTCTCCTGAGATCACACAAAAAATGGACGTAGTCTGATGAATTATCTCCTAGAGTCAAAATCTCAGTCCGATGAATCTTTCTCCTGAGATCACACAAAAAATGGACCTAGTCTGATGAATTATCTCCTAGAGTCAAAATCTCAGTCCGATGAATCTTTCTCCTGAGATCATGCAAAAATAGACCTAGTCTGATGAATTATCTCCTAGAGTCAAAATCTTAGTCCGATGAATCGTTCTCCTAAGATAACAAAAGAAATCTTAGTCTGTTGAAACTTTCACCTAAGACGGTAATACATTTCAGTCTTTAAATTTCAAGTTTTGAAGTCGGGAGCCCGCCCGTATAACAGAGGAATACATTTCAGTCATTACATTTTGAGTTAAGTAAATCACACAAAAATGGACCTAGTCTGATGAATTATCTCCTAGAGTCAAAATCTCAGTCTGATGAATCTTTCTCCTGAGATCACACAAAAATGGACCTAGTCTGATGAATTATCTCCTCCAGTAAAAATCTTAGTCCGATGAATCTTTCTCCTAAGATAACAGAAGAAATCTCGGTCTTTTGAAACTTTCACCTGAGAGGAATACATTTCAGTCTTTACATTTTAAATTAAGTAAATAACAAAAATGGACCTAGTCTGATGAATTATCTCCTCCAGTAAAAATCTTAGTCCGATGAATCTTTCTCCTAAGATAACAGAAGAAATCTCGGTCTTTTGAAACTTTCACCTGAGAGGAATACATTTCAGTCTTTAAATTACAAGTTTTGAAGTTGGGAGCCCACCCGTATAATAGAGGAATACATTTCAGTCTTTACATTTTAAATTAAGTAAATAACAAAAATGGACCTAGTCTGATGAATTATCTTCTAGAGTCAAAATCTCAGTCCGATGAATCTTTCTCCTGAGATCACACAAAAATGGATCTAGTCTGATGAATTATCTCCTAGAGTCAAAATCTTAGTCCGATGAATCTTTCTCCTAAGATAACAGAAGAATCTTAGTCTGTTGAAACTTTCACCTAAGATGGTAATACATTTCAGTCTTTAAAATTTCAAGTTTTGAAGTCGGGAGCCCGCCCGTATAACAGTCAGCATTTACATTTCAAGTTTTGAAGTTGGGAGCCCGCCCATATAACAGAGGAATAAATTGAAGTTAAAGTCAGTAAAACGGAGGATCACAACAAGATCCCAGCATAAATCCAAGTTCATAAATCGGAAGAAAGCAGTTCAAGCTTCAAAGGAAAATAATCTGAAGCTCAAAAGAAGGAATTAAACAGTTCAAGTTTGGCAATCAAGAGAGGCCGACGAGTCAAGAAGAAACATCGTGAGGAAATACAAGGCGACAAGACAACAAAGGTCGCAGAGCAAGTTTGAGAATACGTCATTGTAATTCATAAGCCATAACTTAGCTTAGCTTCTTTATTTTACTTTTAGCATGGTGTAATAAGGGGTCAGCAGTAGCAGCAGCAGCAATAGTAGTAATAGCAAAAGCACAGTTCCACGGTAGTCCCAACTACAAAAATTTTTCGAACTATATTGACCTGATTCCCTTTTTTCCAGGGATATTTAGGAGACCTTTTGAAGCAAAGATTCGATCAAATCCTTTTAAAAAATGCTTCACACGGAGTACTCAAACGGGCAAAAATCGCTCATATCTGCTCACTTTATCTTTGCGCGAAAACTCTTCGTGTTTCCGGGCAAAGAGGGGCAGCTGTGAGCACGTGATTTTTGCCCTATATGAGAATTACTCCCAAAATATTCAAAATAAAATAATTTTTGTATTGTTTGCAATTTTTGTGGATTTTGTGTTATTTTTCTTTTATTGTTTGCGTTTGCGTGTGCTTGATTATTTGTTTAAATTGATAAAAATACAAAAATATACTGTATTTGCATTTAGGATTTAATTTACAATTAAGAGTAATTAAGTTTGTTTTACAAAAATGAAAAATCACAAAAAAATATGAACTTTGCATTTTTAGCATTTAATATCAAATTGTGTGATTTGATCTTTAATTGTTTAATTTTGTGTGATAATTATTATTAGGAGTTGATTAGTATTTTAAGTTAATTTTGGTTTTACAATATATTTTTAGAATTTTTTGTAATTAGGAATTAAAAATAAAAATAAGAGAAAAAGAAAGGAACAAAAATGGAGAAGAAATCGGAACTGGGCCGTTTTAATTTGACCAAAGTCCAGGCCCAAAACATTTCCTTACCCGGTCCAACAGACCCTTCTCACAGAACTAGGAAACGACGTAGTATGGTAGTTCAACTACGTCGTTTCAACGTCAACAGATCTCGACCATTTGTCCAAAACCATCCAACGACTCACATCCCATCTCCCTTACCCGTTCCCTTACCCGACCCAGTTCACCCAGAGACCCATTGGTCTCATTTAACCAAACGACGTCATTCCCATCTAAGGGAGTTGATCCATTCCGTCTATCTCACTTGATCGAACGGTTTGGATTCAATATTCCCCCTGGTATATATTTTCCCAGAAAACCCAAATCCCCAGGCCAAACCCCCCCTCGCTCATCTCTCTTAAACCCTCAGAGACGGGCTCGCCTTCCTCCGCCGTAAACCACCCACCAAAAATTGCCTCACGGCGGTTTCGGTGGTCCAATGACCCTCATCTTTACACCATCGAACCCCCATGACCTCCCTATCCCAACCCCCATAACAGTTTCCATCGAATACCTGTGGAGCTTTTCGAATATTCGATCGAAGAATCAGTCAAAACCCCTAGTCCATCCAATGACCACCAAACTCACACCCCTTGACCCCAAGACCTCCCTCACTACTAGGACACCTTTGGTTTTCGTCGAATCAAACCAGGATTCATCGAATATCAATTTTTAACCACATGAACCCTAGCACCGCCCTAAAAATCCTTGGTGGCGGCGCCATTACCAAATCCTCCCAGAGTCACACCCAATGATCCACCTTACCTCCTCACTCCTAATCCCTAACCAACTTGGTTTGAATCCGAGTAAAACTCGTTGAATGGCGGAGGGTTCTGCGGTTCTAGGTTGTTTCGAAGTTGTCAAGGTCAAATTGGTTTCTAATTAGTATTATAAGCCTGTTTCTGACGAAATAGGCATATAATACTAATTGGAAATCAATTTCGAAAAATATGTTGATTGGAATCCGAAAATCAGTAAGTTTTTTTAAATTTCTTCTTTTCTTTTTCTATATGTTTGTTTGTCTGTGTTTCGTTGTAATGTTAGTTTGGTTCAACTCTGAATTTTTCTTTTTGGTTTGGTTAAGTTCTATGTGATCTTTCATCTCTACTTCTGTTATTTAATTTTCACATGTCAATCTAGCTAATTCAAAGCAATAAGTTGGTAGTTTAATAGGATTTTGTGGTAATTCGAATTCAAGTTGTATATGTCTGTTCTTCCTCTGATAAAGAATAATGTGATAGTTTGAATTCTTCAGGTTTTGGGTTGATTAGTTTCTCTTGTAGTTTGATTTTGTGTGTGTTGAATCTGCATTTGTTTAGTAGTTGCACAGAGGGTATTAAATTGGTAGTTGTTCAAAGTTAGCTAAGCCATGGTTCTAAAGCTCTTTAATGCACAATTTTATTCCAGAAAATCTTTGCCTGTTTTTAAATAGCTTGGCCAGTTTGTTTACAGCTGAGTAAAGTAGAGCCCTAATTGATTGATAAGATGAATTGGTTATAGCTGATAATTTTGGGACAGATTAAAGCAATACCAGGGGTAGGGTAGTAGTTCAGGGACTTTATGAGGGTATTTTGGAATTGAAATGGTCATTTTTAGTAATTTGACCAGTAGGGTACTTAGGTACTATTAGATTAATGAAATGTTTAAAGAAAGTGGGGAACAAGACATAATGGGGAGGTTTAAAGGGATTGAATAAGTTAAAAGACAACTAAGTGGAGACATTCCTAAGTGGATACTGCACTAGTACTGATTCTAAGAGCTAAAATATGCACCAATTATTAAGTTTAAAGGCACTAAGGTAGTGGTTGATTAAAAAAAAAGGGATAACCTGATGGTGGATTTGTAATGGACATAACACTAGTTGGATGCCTATTAATAGGCTGAAAATCAGAGAGAACAGGGGACTAAGTTTTGAGAGATCAAAAGCACCAAAAGGGCATTCTCTGTCGGCTTTTAATCATTTTTGAGAGGATTTTCATACCATAAGAGAGTGAGCTTAGTCGAGGAAACCAGTTTTCATGTAGTCTTTGATCAATTTGAGAAGAATTTTGAGATTCTGAGAAAAAAGATCAGTCCGAGCGAGCAATTTCTTGGAGCATTTTTGGTTAGTCTTTAATCAGTTAGAGAAGGTCCTGGAATCAGTTTTAGGCAGTCAGTTTGTTCCATTAACGCTGTTCCATTAAAGCTTTTAGGCAACTATAATTTTTTGATCAATCTACATCCTGCAGTTCGAAACCTTGCAGTTGAGGTTTCAGGGGTTCACCAAAAGGGTGTTGAGTGATTTTTGGGTCCAGTTGGACTATTTTTCTGATTGAACTTCAACTGGTTGAAAGCTTTAAGTATTTCTGGGTGCATTTGCAAGTTTGCTTGGTTGTTTGGTATTGATGTGGGTCAACTTCTCGATTCTGTTGGTTCCTGTTTCATTGATTCACTCCTGGGTTGAAAATTGTTGTTGTTGTTTGAGATTCCTGATAGTTGTTGCCTGTTTTGCTGTTGACTTCATCTTCCCTTCTTGTTTGCTAATTTCCAATTACACTTCCTGAGGTCATTATCGTGTAAATCTCCAGTCAAATTAATGAAATGAAGTTGAAGTTTGTTCTGTTGTAAATTTTGTTTATTATCTATACTTCAATATTTCAGCCTAATTAATCTAGGTTGGACTGTTGAGACTCTTGAACCTTTTAATTTTGATATGGAATAACCCTGTTTTCACACATCAGTTTGATTTTTGGGTAATCGAAGATTAATGTGCATCTGAAATTGTGTAAATGGATTATGAACCATTTTGAGTTAGATAAATTGTGAATTGCTATGTCTCGAGTGAACGTGAGTTTTTCTTTTGAATTTGAATACTAGTTGTAATCAAGTTCATGTTAGGTTATTAGAATAATTTGGTTTAGTTTTAGCTAATCTCTTATCATGTGTTTCGTAAGCCCGTTTGAAAAGTAATTCGACAATAAGTAAACCTTTGGTAGTTTCTTTATTATTATTTTTAAGTGGTAATCAAATCAGATCTTGAGTCTGGCAGGCATGCGTCATTTGGGCTTGGGCTTTCTGGGCCTTAGACTAAAATGGCAACTTGACCATTAGTTTTTAAATGGCAGGCTGTGGTTTTAGGTTAGGTAGCGGGTTCAAATTAAAAGGGTGCTCCCTTTTGTTTGGATCCGGACTTGAACTTGAAACCCGGATTTTATAACATTAATTAATTAGGAATTTTTTTTCTTTTATCTTTTAGAGACCAACACAAATAGAAAACCATAGTTGCTTTCAGGCTTGCCCTTTTAAAAAATAAAAAATTAGAAGAGCCTCGCTAAATAAAATGCACAAACTGTGGGGCCCTCATAATTATATATATTAAATACTTAGACTTCGGGATGTGTTGTTTTAGCGAATTGCACGGCCTTCCCCAAAATAATAACGCATTAGACTCTTTAGGCGCGTATTTTAATAATATTATCTCCCTAAACTCGGGTGCACATTTATGTGACCCAAATCCAAATCTCAACGAAGTTGGAATGTGTGAAAAACTACGGGTACATTTATGTGACGCAGTTCGAGATGCATTGTCACGACGTTGCAATTCTCTTTAAAATAATAAATAATAAAAGCAGTCAAAAATTAAAAATGCACATAGGTTTGAACATGCACTAAAATAAGATAATTAAGCCGAATACAACAGTTGAGCGACCGTGCTAGAACCATGGAACTCGGGAATGCCTAACACCTTCTCCTGGGTTAACAGAATTCCTTATCCGTATTTTTGGTTCGCAAACTGTAATACAGAGTCATTCTTTTCCTCGATTCGGGATTTAACCGGTAACTTGGGACACCATTAATCTCCCAAGTGGCGACTCTGAATCTTTAATAATAATCCCATTTCGATTGTCCTTTAATTGGAAAAACTCCCTTTACCACCCCCTTCGCGGGGTGCGGTAGCGCAAAAAGGAGCTGCGACAATTTTTCCTCCATAGTGTCCTCCTGCAGCCCCATCATGGCAGTGACTAAAGATGTTTTTCATTTCTGTCTCTGGTACACATCTCCTATTTATGTCATCTGCACAAAATTTAAACAAGTAAGGATCTTCCTAGTAATGATGTCTTGCTTATTTTTTAATTTTTTTCTTTTTTTCATAAGAAAAATCTTTTGGAATCCATCCTCCAGCCAAATAGTTGGCAATATCAACAAATCAAGGTGGTCGATTTAATGATGGTTGTGACTGAAAATATATGTTCATCAGGAAATTCCTCTTTGATATCTTTTATCTCAGTAGGAGGATTTTCCAAAAGAGACAAATGATCGGCTACCTAATTCTCAGAACCTTTTCGATCTTTTATTTTAATATCGAATTCTTGCAAAAGGAGTATCCATCTCAGCAATCTAGGTCTAGCATCTTTCTTTTCTAAGAGGTACTTTGTAACGACCCGACCGGTCGTTTTGAGCTTTACCTTGTCATTCAGCAGTCAGAGGCCATGAGCAGCTTCATTTCAGGTATTATGACTTGTACGCGCGGTCGGAATCGAATTTCAGGAAGTTCAGAGTTGATTTGGAAAGAGAATTCTCATTTCGAAAGCTTAAAGTTGAAAGAATTAACTAAGATTGAATTTTTAAGTAAACGACCTCAGAATAGGGATTTAAAGGTTCCAACAGGTTTGTATGATAATTTCAGACTTGGGCGTATGCCCGGATCGGGTTTTAGATGACCCGGGAGTGTTTTGGCACCCATTGTGGAAGTTAGCATTTTGGAAGAAATTTCATAAGTTTGGCTTGAAGTGCATTTCAGTGTTATCGATGTTCGTTTGGGATTTCGAGTACTGGAGCAGCTCCGTATGGTGATTCTAGAAATAGGAGCATGATCGAAAGTGAATTCGGAGGTCCGTAGGTCATTTTAGAGCCATTTGGCTAAATATAGAAATTTGAAGGTTTTTGAAAAGTTTGACCGAAAGTGGACTTTTTGATACTGGGGTCGGAATCCAATTCCAAAAGTTGGAGTAGGTCCGTAATGTCGAATATGACTTGTGTGCAAAATTTGAGGTCAATCGGATGTGATTTGATATGTTTAAGCATCAAAAGTAGAAGTTGGAAGTTCTAAAGTTCATAAATCTTGGATTGGGGGTTGATTTTAGCATTGTTTGATGTGATTTGAGGCCTTGATCAAGTCTGTAATGTGTTTTGGGACTGGTTGGTATGATTGGTTGGGGTCCCTGGGGCCTCGGGTATATTCCGGGTGGTTAACGGATCGAAAATCGAATTTTTGGAAGGCTGAACTGGCTGGTTGCTGTCATAACTGCACCTGCGAGAATTGGGCCGTAGGTGCGGAGCCGCAGAAGTGGCCAAAGGAGCCGTATATGCGGTTTTGGGCTAGAAGAGAAGGGACCGCAGATGCGGTCATATTTCCGCAGATGCGGGACCGCACCTGCGGTGGAGAAGCCGCAAATGTGGGATTGTGAAAGAGAGCTGGGACCGCATATGCGATCGTTTTACCGCAGATGCGGGACCGCAAATGCGGTGGTAGAGTCGCAGAAGCAGAAGAGGGGCGGCATGGTGAGGACCGCAGATGCAGTATTGGAACCGCACCTGCGGAACCACAGAAGCGGTCTGGAGGCCGCAAGTGCGGAAATAGTTGGAGGCAGAGAGTTGTTTTAAATTCGGGATTTGGCCATTCTTCTCCCATTTTTCATTTGGCATGGGTGATTTAGGAGAGCTTCAAGTGGGATTTTTCATCATCAACGACAAGGTAAGATATCCCCACCTATTTTGAGTTAAATACATCAATTATGTATGGATTTGAGCACGAAATTTGTAGAAAACTTGAGGTTTGAGGGAAAACCTAGAAAACTAGTATTCTTGGATTTTGACCACGATTTTGGGTATGGAATTTAGAGAAAATCATATATTTGAGTTCGTGAAGCCATGGGTAATCTTTATCTTAAAAAAAAAATCGGATTTCGGGCATGTCAGCTCGAGGGTATTTTTGTTAACTTTTCGATCGGGGTTAGGAATTGTTATAAATTGGATTATAATGAGTACCTTAGCATATATTGATGGATTTACATAATTATTGGCTAGTTTTGGAGCGTTGTGCATCGATTCGAGTCTTCGGAAGGGCGTGGAATGCCGGTTATGGATCTTCGGAGCGAGGTGAGTCTCCTTTCTAACCTTGTAAGAGGGAATTGTCCCCCATAGGTGAGTTAATTGGTTATGTGCTCCTATTTGTGGGGGCTACATACGCACGAGGTGATGAGAGTTCGTGCGTAGAAACATATATGCTATTGTCCGGGTAGTCTAGGACCCAAAAGCATGCTATACTTGGAATAATTGCAATCTTATTGACAGCTTGTACTGCTTAAATCACATCAAATTAGTAAATGAATTTCTAAAAGGGGTTTGAACTTTATTTTCCTAAATTATTAAAGAGAATTGGGCTTTATTTGGATAATTGCTCCATGTTGACTTCTTGATTGACTGTCTGTTTGCGTGCGTCTATTTTTGAAATGGGTCGAATGCCTCGGTAGATTAAATAGATGCATCTATAGGCGCGCCGTCGACCCTCGGCAAGTGCACAATTTATTTCTATTGGATCGGGCTGTCGTCTCGGCATAATATGCGCATGCTTGCTTTGCTTGCCTTAAGACTTATTAAAGTTGATTGCCTTTTATGGCCCGTTGTAAACTAATAAAGATAATGAAAAGTAAATCTTTAAAATCCTTTATTATTTGTTAAAGGTGTTTACCTGTTTTATGGCTTTGTGAGTTAGGACTGCTATATAAATCCATGATCTCCACACATTTTTACTATATTATTATTTGACCACTAGCGAGTGTTGAAGTCGACCTCTCGTCTCTACTTCTTCGAGATTAGACGGGATACTTGCTGAGTACACGTTGTTTTCGTACTCATACTACACTTGCTATGCATTTTTGTTGCACATGTTTATGTGTGGCTAGTGGCATAGCGGCATGGTTGACACAGAGACTAGGTGAGCTGTATTTCCTCGAGGCGACCCACAGCTAGTATAGTCTCCCTCAGGGTTTATTTATTTTCTGTCCAACTGTATTCCGGACAGCTGTTGTACTTTATTCGATTTTTCTTAGAAATTGCTCATGTACTTGTGACACCGGGTTCTGGGATGTATTTGGGTCTATTCAGAAGTTTTAATAGTTGTTAAAGGTTTCATTATTTATTTGAAGGAATTTTCTACGTATTATTTTAGACGTATAAATGAGGTGTTTTTGGGAATATTTAAATGAGAATTTAATTAAGTATTTTGGTTGGCTTGCCTGACAGCGGTGTCCGGCGCCACCATGACTCTTAGTAGATTTAGGGCCATGACATACTTTAAAGTTGTATGATCAGTATAAATTATAACCTTTGTTCCTATCAAATAGGAACTGTCACGACCCATTTTCGTAATAAGTCATGATGGCGCCCAATGCCATTGTTGGGCAAGCCAACGCAAAAAAATACATATTAAATTTTCGATCATTTTAACCCCAAAAATAATTGAAACGATTATTAAAGTTGGAAATAGATCAGAAATGATGACAAAAATCATGATAATTATACAACCCCAAAATAATAAGCCAAGACCCGGTATCACAAGTAGTGGGCAACTAGTAGAATGTACAGCAAAATACACTACCCTACTGTCTGAATAGAATAGACATCATAAATACATAGGAAAACTCCTTCAAGCTGCTGATCGGCATGTAAGGGAAGCAGCTCACCGTAGGAATCTCGAATCTGCTCAATGATGCGCACTTGACTGATAGACAGATGTACCTGTCTCATACCCGGTACAATTAAGTACAGAAGTATAGTATGATTACATAAACAATATGTACCCAGAAGTATAGACTCAATTAAGGAGCAAAGATCATTACGTGATTATGAATTTCTGCACATCTCTTCCGTCGTGGCGATATTGTAAGAGTTAGAGTAAGACCTGTGTATGTCATGGGGTGCAATGGGAGCATCGAATTCATGAAATTTCGACTAAGTTGATCAAAAAATAGTATTGTGGTCCAGTGAGTAAAGTGGTGCAGGGTGTGAATTCAGCAAAGTTATGCAGTCATGTTTGGGTACAACATGTAGTGATTGATATGGTGCTCGTATGTTGGAAACAGGTCGGGCATAGAATTTCGGATGTTGGAATTGGGATCTAAGGCTTATTTGCTTGAATAAAAGGGAATATCTTCAGAATTTATCGAGCTAATGTGCTCAACTAAGTAGTGGTAGCACGGGAAGGTGCATGAGAAGTTAAACAGTGATTTCAGACTACTTCAGTGTAGTTCTCAGCACGTTCGAGGACGAACGTATGTTTAAGTGGGAGAGAATGTAACGATCCGACCGGTCGTTTTGAGCTCTAGGCATCGTTCAGCATTCAGAGGCCATGAGCAGCTTCATTTCAGGTATTATGACTTGTACTCACGATCAGAATCGAATTTTGGGAAGTTCAGGGTTGATTTGGAAAGAGAATTCTCATTTCGGAAGCTTAAAGTTGAAAGAATTAACTAAGATTGGATTTTTAAGTAAACGACCTCAGAATCGGGATTTGAAGGTTCCAACAGGTTCGTATGATGATTCCGGACTTGGGCGTATGCCCGGATCGGGTTTTGGATGACCCGAGAGTGTTTTGGCACACATTGTGGAAGTTAGCATTTTGAAAGAAATTTCATAAGTTTGGCTTGAAGTGCATTTCAGTTTTATCGATGTCCATTTGGGATTCTAAGTCTGGGACCAGCTCCGTATGCTGATTCTGGAATTGGGAGCGCGATCGGAAGTGAATTCGGAGGTCCATAGGTCATTTTGGAGCTATTTGGCTAAAGAGAGAAATTTGAAGGTTTTTGAGAAGTTTGACCGAAAGTGGAATTTTTTATATCGGGGTCGGAATCCGATTCCGAAAGTTGGAGTAGGTCCGTAATGTTGAATATGACTTGTGTGCGAAATTTGAGGTCAATCGGACGTCATTTGATAGGTTTAAGCATCGAAAGTAGAAGTTGGAAGTTCTAAAGTTCACAAAGCATGGATTGGGGGTTGATTCATGATTTTAGCGTTGTTTGATGTGATTTGAGGCCTCGAGCAAGTCTGTAAAGTATTTGGGGATTGGTTGTATGATTGATTGGGGTCCCGGGGGCCTCGGGTGGATTCCGGGTGGTTAACGAATCGAAAATGGAATTTTTGGAAGGCTGAACTGGCTGGTTGTTGTCATAACCACACCTGCGAGAATTGGGCCGCAGGTGCGGAGCCGCAGAAGCGGCCAAAGGAGCCGTAGATGCGGTTTTGGGCTAGAAGAGAAGGGACCGCAAATGTGGTCATATTTTCGCAGATGCGGGACCGCACCTGCGGTGGAGAAGCCGTAGATGTGGGATTGGTGAAGGAGAGTTGGGACCGCAGATGCGGTCGTTTTACCGCAAATGCGGTGGTAGAGTCGCAGAAGCAGAAGAGGGGCAACATGGTAAGGAACGCATATGCGGTATTGGAACTGCACCTGCAAACCCGCAGAAGCGGTCTAGAGGCCGCAGGTGCGGAAATAGTTGGAGGCAGAGAGTTGTTTTAAATTCGGGATTTGGCCATTCTTCTCCCATTTTTCATTTGGCATGGGAGATTTTGGAGAGCTTCAAGTGGGATTTTTCATCATCAACGACAAGGTAAGATATCCCCACCTATTTTGAGTTAAATACATCAATTATGTATGTATTTGAGCATGAAATTTGTAGAAAACTTGAGGTTTGAGGGAAAACCTAGAAAACTAGTATTCTTGGATTTTGACCATGATTTTGGGTATGGAATTTAGAGAAAATCATATATTTAAGTTCGTGAGGCCATAGTAATCTTTATCTTAAAAAAATTTGGATTTCGGGCACGTGGGCCCGAGGGCATTTTTGTTAACTTTTCGATCGGGGTTAGAAATTGTTATAAATTTTATTATAATGAGTACCTTAGCATATATTAATATATTTACATAAATATTGGCTAGTTTTGGAGCATTGTGCATCGATTCGAGTCTTCGGAAGGGGCGTGGAATGCCGGTTATGGATCTTCGGAGCGAGTGAGTCTCTTTTCTAACCTTGTAAGAGGGAATTGTCCCCATAGGTGAGTTAATTAGTTATGTGCTCCTATTTGTGGGGGCTACGTACGCACGAGGTGATGAGAGTGCGTGCGTAGCAACTATTATACTATTGTCCGGGTAGTCTAGGACCCAAAAGCATGTTATACTTGGAATAATTGCAATCTTATTTACATCTTGTACTGCTTAAATCACATCGAATTAGTAAATGAATTTCTAAAAGGGGTTTAAACTTCATTTTCCTAAATTATTAAAGAGAATTGGCCTTTATTTGGATAATTTCTCCATGTTGACTTCTTGATTGGTTGTCGCCTCGGCATAATATGCGCATGCTTGCTTTGCTTGCCTTGAGACTTATTGAAGTCGATGTTGCCTTTCATGGCCTGTTGTAAACTAATAAAGATAATGAAAAGTAAATCTTGAAAATCCTTTATTGTTTGTTAAAGGTGTTTACCTGTTTTACGATTTTGTGAGTTAGGACTGCTATATAAATCCATGATCTCCGCACATTTTTACTATATTATTATTTGACCACTATCAAGTGTTGAAGTCGACCTCTCGTCTCTACTTCTTCGAGATTAGACGGGATACTTGCTGAGTTCATGTTATTTTCGTAGTTATACTACACTTGTTGTGCATTTTTGTTGCACATGTTTATGTGTGGCTAGTGGCATAGCGGCATGGTTGACACAGAGACTAGGTGAGCTGTATTTCCTCGTGGCGACCTGCAGCTAGTATAGTCTCCCTCAGGGTTTATTTATTTTCTGTCCAACTGTATTCCGGATAGCTGTTGTACTTTATTCCGTTTTTATTATAAATTACTCATGTACTTGTGACACCGGGTTCTGGGATGTATTTGGGTCTATTCAGAAGTTTTAATAGTTGTTAAAGGTTTCATTATTTATTTGGAGGAATTTTCTACGTATTATTTTAGACGTATAAATGAGGTGTTTTCGAGAATATTTAAACGAGAATTTAATTAAGTATTTTGGTTGGCTTGCCTAACAGCGGTGTCCGGCGCCACCACGACCCTTAGTAGATTTAGGGTCGTGACATACTTTAAAGTTGTATGATCAGTATAAATTGTAACCTTTGTTCCTATCAAATAGGAACTGTCACGACCCATTTTCGTAATAGGTCATGATGGCGCCCAACGCCATTGTTGGGAAGCCAACGCAAAAAAATACATATTAAATTTTCAATCACTTTAACCCCAAAAATAATTGAAAGGATTCTTAAAGTTGGAAATAGATCATAAATGATGACAAAAATCATGATAAACATACAACCCCAAAATAATAACGTCTACTAGTGTGTGTGCCAAGACCCGGTGTCACAAGTAGTGGGCAACTAGTTGAATGTACAACAAAATACACTACCCTACTGTCTGAATAGAATAGACAGCATAAATACATAAGAAAACTCCTTCAAGCTGCTGATCGGCATGGAAGGGAAGCAGCTCACCGTAGGAATCTCGAATCTGCTCAATGATGCGCACCTGACTGATAGACAGATGTACCTGTCTCATACCCTGTACAATTAAGTACAGAAGTGTAGTATGAGTACATAAATAATATGTACCCAGTAAATATCCCGTCT
Source organism: Nicotiana glauca (assembly GCA_026770625.1). NCBI lineage: Eukaryota > Viridiplantae > Streptophyta > Magnoliopsida > Solanales > Solanaceae > Nicotiana > Nicotiana glauca. The sequence goes on from MU729975.1 coordinate 158,886, forward strand.
AATCTCAAAGAGGTGGAGACGAGAGGTCGATATGATACCTACTACGGTCAAATAAAGTGAGAGGAGTTTATAATAAGCATGGATTTCACAAGTTAATAAGCATTTATAAGAGTAGAATAACAATTCCTTTTCAAATATTATTGTGGGCATATATATATATATATATATATATATATATATATATATATGAAGTCCAGTCCACAGAGGAAATCACTAAGCAAGAACACGCGCAAGTAATACCGAGGGACGTACAGCCCGATCCAACATAAAAATAAATTGTGCACCTCCGAGGGTCGAACGGCTCGAACCATAGATGCATCTATTACCTCGCTCGTGGATCGATCATGCGACGCGGTCAACATAATTAAACAAAGCAATAGGCAGACAACAACATATAATTCTAGAACGGTTATTCACAGGTATGTTCAATTTCTCTTTTAAAGACCAAGAAAATAAGTCCCATACCACTAGTCTCATTTAATTTAATCAACATGGTTTATATAAATCTGAACCTAAGCATCAAGTTGCAAGTAAATCACATAGAGCATGTTTATGGGTCCTAGACTACCCGGACTTAGCATAATAGTAGCTACGCACGGACTCTCGTCACCTAGTGCGTACATAGCCCCCGCATATAGTGGCAATTTATTCGATTATTACACCTATGGGGAAAATTCCCTCTTACAAGGTTAGAAAGGAGACTCACCTCGCTCCAAAACGCACTTCCAAATATCAAGAACAAGTCTAAGCCCTCAATTCGGAGTCGAACATTCCCAAACTAGTTAAATAAAGTAAGAACTAGTCAATATAGACTTATAAGATCGAATTCTAGCTATTTGAAAAATTTTCCAACCATTAACACAAGTTTTCCTAAAATCTGACCCGGGCCCACGTGCCCAGATTCCGAAATTTTTCGAAGGAAGTTGTTCTTTACAACCTAAGGATCAATAATATATGATTTTTAATTTGTTTAATAACAAATCTCGTGGTTAAACCTAAGTTTTATTAAAACCATAGGTCTTGCTCTAACCCCTTGATTTTACTTAATTTCTAGTGTTTAATCTACCTAAAATGCAAGTATTAAACTAAGGACGGGTGGAACAACTTACCGATTGATGCTAAGTGAAGACCTTCTCTCTAAAGCTCCCAAATCGCCTAAAGGAGGAGTGAAAATGTCAAAAAAATGACTTAGAACCCGTCTTTAATGAACCTCACTGGTTCAGTGATTTTCGCTTCTGCGGTAAGGGGACCGCATCTACGAAAAATTCAACCGCATCTGCGAAAAAGGGGAGGGAGGCTGAGATCGCATCCGCGGTCTATGAGCCGCATTTGTGAAAATGGCCTGTCGCCCTGGGCCGCTTCTACAATTGGAAGGTCGCATCTGCGGTTCCGCATCTGCGGCCTAAGAAGCACAAATGCAGTTATGACAGAAGCAGCAAATCCTTAAGCTCATTCCCAAAATTTTCACTTCACTCGAGCCTCATTCGATTGACGCTCAGGGCTCCCGAGCCCCGCCCGAACATACCGACAAGTCTAAAATCACGAGACGGACCTACTCAAACCTTCGGAACACCCAAAACAACGCTAAATCTAGAATTCACTCCCTAAAACCAAATTAATCAAATTTTTGAACTTGAAGTTCTTAATTTTCCTCCAACGGGCCAAAACGCCCTAAATCTACTCGGATTGACACCAATTTACGGGCAAGTCTTAAATGATATTTCGGACTTGTACTAGACTTCGGAACCAAAATACGAGCTCGATACCTAGGAAATCAATGATTACTTAGTTTCTTTAAATCCTTAAAACTTCAAATTAACAATTTCTAATAAAAATTCACTACTCGGGATAGGGACATCGGAATTCGATTCTGGGCATATGCCTAGGTCCCATATTTTCATACGGACCCTTCGGGACCATCAAATCACGAATCTGAGTCTGTTTGCTCAATATGTTGACCAAAGTCAAACTTAGTCTTTTAAGAAAATCCTAAGGAATCAAATGGGCATATTTCACTCGAAACTCCTCCAAACCCCACACTAACCGTCCCCGCGAGTCATAAATTAGATAAAGAAAGCACGGAAAGTTTTATTTAAGGGAACGGGGTTCTAAAAGGTAAAATGATCAGGCGGGTCGTTACATTATCTACCTAAAAAACAAACGTTCGTCCTCGAACGGACATAGAAAAGTACCTGGGCTGCTGAATAAATGGGGATATCTGCTCCGCATGTCCTCCTCGGACTCTCAGGTCGCCTCCTCGACTGGTTGGCCTCTCCACTGGAACTTTACCGCAGAAATCCTCTTGGACCTTAACTAGAGATCCTGCCTATCGATAATGGCAACTGGCTCCTCCTCATAGCACAAGCTCTAATCCAGCTGAATAGTACTGAAGTCTAACACACGGGAAAAGTTGGCATGATACTTCCGGAGCATCGACATATGAAAAACTGTATGGACTCCCAATAAGTTGGGGGGTAGTTCAAGCTCATAGGCAAGCTCCCTAACTCTCCTCAACACCTCAAAAGGGCCAATAAACCTTGGGCTCAACTTGCCCTTCTTCCCGAACCTCATAATGCCCTTCATGGGCGAAACTTTCAAGAGAACCTTCTCGCCAACCATAAATGATATATCCTGCACCTTCTGATCCGCGTAACTCTTCTGCCTGAACTGAGCTGTGCGAAGCCTCTCTGAATCAACTTCACCTTATCCAAGGCATCCTGTACCAAGTCTGTACCATACAACTTAGCCTCACCAGGCTCGAACCATCCGATAGGGGAACGACAACAACGACCATATAGAGTCTCGTACGGAGCCATCTCAATGTTGGACTGATAGCTGTTGTTATATGCAAAATCTGCCAAGGGCGAGAACTGATCCCACTGCCCTCCAAAGTCAATCACACAAGCTCTAATCATATCCTCTAAACTCTGAATTGTTCGCTCTGACTGCCCGTCGATCTGAGGGTGGAATGCTGTGCTAAGCTCTACACGGGTCCCCAACTCACTCTAAACAGCTCTCCAGAAATGGGAAGTGAACTGAGGGCCCCTGTCTAATATTATGGAAACAGGCACACCGTGCAACCAGACTATCTCCCGAATGTAAATCTGAGCATACCTCTCCACTGTATAAGAAGTCGCCACTAGAATGAAGTGAGTCGACTTGGTCAACCTATCAACAATGACCCACACTGAATCTAACTTCTGCAAGGTCCGCGGCAATCCCACTACGAAATCCATGGTGATACGCTCCCATTTCCACTCTAGTATAGGCATCTGCTGAAGTAGGCCACCCAGCCTCTGGTGCTCATACTTAACCTGCTGGCAATTCAAACATTTAGCCACATAATCCACTATGTCTTTCTTCATCCTCCGCCACCAATAATGTTGCCTCAAGTCACGATACATCTTTGTAGCTCCCGGGTGAATAGAATACCGCAAACTGTGTGCTTCATCTAGGAACCTCTTCCTCAGACCATTAATATTAGGAACACATAGATGACCCTGGAGTCGCAAAACACCATCCTCGCCAATAGAAACCTCCTTGGCACCTCCCTGAAGCACCATCTCTCTGAGGACTGCCAAATGTGGATCATCAAACTGTCGGGCCTTTATCTCCCCCAGTAATGAAGACTGAGCAACCATACATGCAAGAACCATGCTGGGATCCTAAATCTCCAACCTCACAAGCCTGTTAGCTAAGGACTGAATGTCCAAAGCTAGTGGTCTCTCCGTTGCTGGAATAAATGCCAAGCTACCCATACTCTCCACCTTTCTCCTCAAGATATCTACGACCACGTTTGCCTTGACCGGATGATAAAGAATGGTGATGTCATAATCCTTTAGTAACTCAAGCCACCTGCGCTGCCTCAAATTAAGATCTCTCTGCTTGAACAAATGCTGCAAGCTGCGATGATCGGTATAAACCTCACATGAAGCCCCGTACAGGTAGTGCCTCCATATCCTAAGAGCATGAACAATCGTCGCCAGCTCCAGATCGTGCACATGATAATTTTTCTCATGAATCTTCAGCTGATGGGAGGCATATGTAATAACTCGCCCCTCATACATCAATACACAACCCAAGTCAACGCGCGGAGCGTGACAATACACTGTATACATCCCTGAACCAGAAGGCAACACAAGGACCGGTGTTGTAGACAAGGCTATCTTGAGCTTTTGGGAGCTCTCCTCACAATCATCGGACCAACAAAATAGAACACCCTTCTGGGTCAATCTAGTCAAAGGTGATGCAATAGATGAAAAGCCCTGCACGAATCGTCGGGTAATAACCTGCTAGCCCCAGGAAACTCCTGATCTCGATTACTAAAGTAGGGCGTGGACAACTCTAAACTACCTAAATCTTCTTGGGATCCACCTTAATACCCTCTCCTAACACAACATGTCCCAAGAATGCCACCGACTCTAGCCAAAACTCACACTTGGAGAACTTAGCATATAGCTTCTGCTCTCGCAAGGTCTGGAGCACTACTCTCAGATGCTGCTCGTGCTCCCCTAGGCTTCGTGAGTATATCAAGATGTCATCAATGAAGACGATGACGAAGGAGTCAATATAAGGCCTGAACACCCTGTTCATCAAATCCATAAATGTTGCTGGGGCATTAGTCAAGCCAAATGACATCACCAGAAACTCATAATGGCTATATCTAGTCCGGAATGCAGTCTTCAGAACATCTGAGTCCCGAATCTTCAGCTGATAGTACCCCGACCTCAAGTATATCTTAGAGAACACCCTTGCACCCTACAACTGGTCGAACAAATCATCGATACGAGGTAATATATATACTTGTTCTTGATGGTGACTTTGTTCAGCTGGCGGTAGTCAATGCACATCTGCATAGTCCCATCCTTCTTCTTCACAAATAACACTGGTGCGCCCCAAGGTGACACACTGGGCCTAACAAACCCCTTAGCCAACAACTCCTCAAGATGCTCCTTCAACTCTTTCAACTTTTTAGGAGCCATACGGTATGGTAGAATAGATATAGGCTGGGTGCCTGGAGCCAAATCGATGCAGAAATCAATATCATGATCTGGTGGCATGTCAGGAAGATCAGAAAGAAAAACATTGGCGAACTCTCCAACCACTGGAACTGAATCAATCGTCGGGGACTCTACAATGGTGTCCCGAACATAAGCTAGATAAGCCAAACATCCCTTCTCTACTATATGTCGAGCCTTCAGGAAAGAAATAACCCGACTAGGTGTATCAGCTATGGAACCCTTCCACTCCAACCTCGGCAACCCTGGCATCACTCGTGAAACAGTCTTGGCATGGAAATCTAGGACAGCGTGATATGGAGATAACCAGTCCATGCCAAGGATGACCTCAAAATCGATCATATCAAGCAACATGAGGTCTACTTTAGTCTTGAAATCACATAACATGACCACACAGGACCAGTAGACCCGATCCGCAACCACAGAATCACCCACAGGAGTGGACACATGAACAAGAGTGTCCAATGGCTCAGGAGAAATACCCAGGAAATGAGCAAACAGAGATGACACATATGAATAAGTAGACCCTAGGTCAAATAATACCGAAGCATCTCTACCACCGACGGAAATAATACCTATGATGACGGCGTCTGAGGCCAATGCATCTGGCCTAGGCGGAAGAGCATAGAATCTAGCTGGAGCGCCGGCTGGCTGGCCCCGCCTGACTGAGCAGTAGCTGGTTGACCTTTTCCTGCCTGGCCTCCACCTCTAGGACGACCTCTACTAGCCTGCCCTCCACCTCTAGGTGGTTGGGCAGCTGGTGCTAATATCATGGGCTGCTGACCCTACTGCACTACCTTGCCCCGAAGTCTGGGGCAAGTCCTCTTCATGTGAGCCGGATCTCCACACTCGTAGCATACGCTCGGTACCATGGCCTGCTGCCTGAAGTCTGAGCTTGCCGATCCGAATAACCACTAGAAGAACCCTGAATGGCCGGTGGGCGATAGGAACTCTCTAGCATAGCGCTAAAGTGAGCACTAAAAGAATTATGATAACCAGAATACCCGCCGAAGGAACCCTGAATAGCTGGTGGGCGGTAAAAACTCTCTGGCATCGCACTGAAATAAGGTCTTAGAAGAGTACCTCGCGGAGGGGGTGGTGGTGCTGAATGCGGGGGTCTGCTGGGCCGACCCCTCCCGAAGTGACCTCTATCCCTAGCTGGGGCACCTCTGAACTCTCCAGAAAATTTAGCCCTCTTATCCTGCTGCATCTGCTCTCTACCCCACTAGTGATACCCATTAATCCTACGAGCAATCTCAACCTTTAGTTGATACTCTGTACCCATCTCTACCTCTCGAACCATGCCAGATTGAATACCGGGTGCAACCCCACAACAAACCTTCGCACTCTCTCTGCATCTGTGGGAAGTATCATGAGTGATTGGCGAGAGAACTCAGAAAACCTCGCCTCATAATCGGTCACAAACATCTGGACCTGCTCAAGATGCTCAAACTGATACCGTAGATCTTCCCTCTCAGAGGGTGGAATGTACCTATACAAGAATAACTATGCAAACTGGCTCCAAGTGATGGGAGGAGAACCTGCTGGCCTACCAAGAACGTAGGACTGCCACCATTTACTAGCCCTACCCTCAAGCTGAAAAGTAGTGAAGTCAGCTCCATATGACTCCAATATCCTCATGTTGTGCAGTCTGTCCCTGCACCTGTCTATGAAGTCCTGAGCATCCTCATGATGCTCGCCTCCGAAGACCGGAGGGTGAAGTCTAGTCCATCGATCCAATAGCTTCTGTGGGTCACCATCCGCAGCTGGTCTGGGCTCCGGCACCACTGTGGCAACTGGCTGGGCCCCATCTGCGGGTATTGCACCCGGAGTCTGATACACTACGGCTGCATGTCCTGGAGCCTGAGCAGTAGGGGTCTGTGCTCCCCCTTCCTACCTTTGATATAGCTGGATCTGTTGGAAATAAACCATCCTGAGTCATAGTATCCATGAACCGTAGCATGTGGCCCATGACATCCTAAAATTCTAGTGCTGTCATAAAATTTTCCGGGGTAGGCTCAACTGCGGGCACCTCGCCCTGCTCCTCAATAATAGGATCTCCCGCGGGATCTGCTGGCGGTGCGACAGGAATCACTCTAGGACGCCCTTGTCCCCTACCACGGGCTGGTGCCCTCCCCCGGCCTCTGCCTCGACCTCGAGCAACGGGGGGAGCGGCTCCGCCCGAGTCTGGAACATCGGTCGTGCGTATCCTCACCATCTATGAGAGAATAAAATAGGGAAATTTAGGATACCAACCACAACACGATAGGAATGAATAAAGAGCATTTCTTACTAACACACTATAGCCTCTCGAAGATAAATACAGACGTCTCCGTACCTATCTACAAGACTCTATTAGGTTTACCCCATACTTGTGAGACCTACGTGAACCTAGTGCTCTAATACCATGTTGTCATGACCCAATTCCATAGCAGGTCATGATGGTACCAAACACCATTGTTGGGCAAGCCAACGCGCAAAATACTAGCTGTGAGCACGTGATTTTTGCCCTACATGAAAATAACTCCTAAAAATAGACGAAAATAATTTTAATTGATTTTTAGGTATTTTTCTTTATTTAGTTGCATTTCATGCATTTTTAATATTTTTAAAATCATAGAAAAATCATTTAAAAAAAAAGTGTGTCACATTTTAATTTCATACCACCTTAGGTTTAATTTGCATTTAGGAATTAATTATATTGAGTTAATTGTGCTATTAATCAAAAATTACAAAAAAATGATCATTTTTACATAGTTAGATAATTACCTTAATTTTACAATTTGAATTAATTTAGGAATTTAGTTTAGGTTT
>MU729979.1:17650-40589 GCA_026770625.1 Nicotiana glauca
AAGCACTTTAATACATATACTTTAACATTCAAACCCCATACTTATGTCAAACCAAAATTCCACCTTCACATCAATGTAAATTACCCCATTCTTCTTTAAGCACACTTACGTCAAGAGCCACCACTTATCAAGGAAATATTTTTTTTTTTTCACAACAATCCAACTATATTTTTTTTTCAATTCAACTGGCTCTTCGGTTTTTTCAAAATGGTGCACCTTTCTCCTTATTCAATTAGTTCCACTCAAAAGCCAAACCAACCACCCCACACTTTAACTTTTATAAAGTTTATAATAATTCAAGTGCTCATGAGAGGTGAAAAGGTTTAAATAGATGGTTAATTCAAACAAATGGGTAGGGCTTGTAATGTGGTTTCCAAAGAAATATGATTACATGCTCAAAGGGGTTAACTACGATACATAATAATTACGTGGGTAAAATATGTATATATGGCTCAACAAGAATTGTCTATATCACTTTCAAGACTGAACAAAACTACTATTTCACATTGCAAACACACGGGGCAAGTTCTAGGCATCAAATGCAATGCACTGAATAATACAAAACGTTACACACACATGGCACATAACTCACTCAGGATTGGATTCATAGACACTCTAGTCAAAGCAGTTAAAGAAAGTTAAGATAATACAATTTAAGGTACTTCTACAAGAGTCAAACACTAAGCCTAAGCGTCACAACCAAAGTACTCACTATTCTCAAGGCATAACAAAGTCAAGAGATATTGCTTCAATTAAAAGCACAACACAATGGCTCCTCCTCCCAAAAAAAAAACTAACTATACCCGGTTCAAATTAAACCCTTGAAAAAGAACCGTGGCCCAAAGAAAAACAAGGGGGAGTTACTACACTACCTAAAACAAAATAAAAAATTATTTTGGTATTTTCTTTAGACTTACTTCCCTCAAGAATACTGTTTAGAAGATCCGTCATCAGGAAAAATCCAATTTTTAAAAAAACAAACATAATTAAAGTAGCATGAAAAGTCATCCAGACAATCTCCTCTGATACCAAAAAAAATAAATACAACTAAAGTAGCATAAAAAGTCACCCAGACAATCTCCTCACCCCACACTTAAAGTTGTCCATTGTCTCCAATGCACATCCATACATACAAGAGGGTAAAAGAAACTCCCTGATAGGCCAAAGGCCGAAGCACTAGCAGTTCATGGGGTACTCAGACTTCTCCCAGCTTGGTCCTTCGTGCGGGTACCTCACACTTAGTTCCAACCATTGCATTTGTTGGTGCATCATTCCAATACCTTTGCTTTCCATGAACCTAGAAAATAAAAAAATTGACACTACAAAAATAATATAATTAAAAAAAATAAAAATAATAAATAAAAGAAAGCAATAAAGTTGGGTTGCCTCCCAACAAGCGCATGATTTAACGTCGCGGCACGACGTGAATCACTTTCTGCCTCCTATTTGAACTTATGAATCGGACCCCAAGTTTTGATTCTACTCTATGATCATGCTCCTGGGGTGGTGGAACGAATCTGCCTGGCCCAATAAAATAATATAGTATTCTGCACTTCTTGGCCTTTAGATGAGGTGTGTAATTCCGATTTTCTGGCAAGAAGAATTACAGAATGTAAGCACTTTGTTCCTCATTCCTCGACTCCGCAAATGGCTCGGACGACTCTATTTCCATATCATCATCTAAACACAATGTGGAAAAATGCTTGGAGTGAGGACCAATGCCCTCAACTACATGAACATTGGGACAGTCTACATTCTCAACACTAATGATAATAGAGTCAACAAAATATGTATCCTCAATATCCTTGGTTGACTCTAGTATCTCTTCTACAACATCGACATCCTCAAAATCTAGTGCGATTGATTGTTGGTGTTCTACTCTAACATCCTCCTCTAGCTCATCAATTTCTGTATCTAATTCACGCTCTTCTTGAATACTATTCACAATATTGGCTTGTTGGGCATTAAAAACTTCAACTAGTTGACTCATGTGAACTTTCAAGTTGTGAATAGTTTCCTCCTTCATTTGTATCCGCAGTAGTAATTTACTCTGTTGTTCCAAAATATGTCTCCTCTTTGTTCTTGGCCGGCCTCCTTTGTTTAATATAGGGATTAGGGCTTAAAATCCCATGTTTTGCACATAAGTCCCTGAAATTTCCAACTCCTGCCGCGGTTTTGCCGCAGTCGCGGTGGAACCGCGGCCAAACATGCCCTCTGATTCTTCAGTTGTCCGCGACCATCTTCTACCGCGGTTCTGCCGTGGTCGTGGTGGAACCGCGGTTTTTCACCCTGTTCCGTTTGGAATTTGAAAAAACATAAAACATGAAAGTTGTAGTCCTTTGAGTTAGATTTCCAACCATATATTGTGAAGTCAAAATGGAGTTTTGAGCAAAAGGTTATATCTAATTTACTAGATAGTGCGCAATATGCCTCATCGAGTCTTCGTTTGTTATTAACTATCAAATTTGACCCCCGAACACGATCCCAGATTAATTCCTTGAGCTTTTACTCAGGCTTCAAAGCTTCAAATCACTTAAATTTATTCCATAACATCTATATAGCTCGGAATCATACCTACAAGGTATAAAACACACCGTTAGCGAAAAACACTAGCGATTAAAGCGCAAACTCAACTAAAGTGCAGTAAATTAGAGTGTAATAATCGACTAAAATACGTAATTATAGCATATCGTCATATATTTCAATAGTGTTGCCTGTACTTACAACTGACCATATATCTCCTTTTTATAGGTACCTTGCAGAATATACGTTTTGCCTGAATCATAATGAGGCTATTACGAGTAATTAAAGACATTGAATATTACGTTACACAATCATTACATTCCAAATATATTCTCTAACGTATTCAGCATTTAATTTCCATTAAATGCCGTATCTGCACTCTTTTCTATAGTCAGATTCATTCCTTCTGATTCCCGGATATAAATGACTTAAATAGGTACGAGCGCCATGTTACTTATCTGATGACCCGTGCCTCTTCCTTCTTCTTCTCTCGTATCTATTGTAACTCCTAACTCGTGACTAATTGCGATTCATTGACCATTTGACCGATCTACGTGTCTTGACACGTCACCTTTATAATTTTCCCGGTACAACGATACTATACAATATATTCATCTCACAACCAAGTCTTACACAAGATTAGCAAAAACTCAAACAAAATGCAAACGCAATTCAACTTAATTAAAATAAGTAATATTATTGCTAGCTTAACTCCATTCAGGATCTATTATGGTGTACCGAGCAACTCTAGAGAATCTAAACATAGAATATGTCCAAAGACATAAATAAACATAATATAAATGCTTCAATGATCGACATGTGATGCCAGGGTCGAAATATCCGTAGCCCTAAGGGTAGTCAGTTGACCATCCATCCATCAACCCTCTATGTGTCAATCTCTGTTCATGGTCCATGAGCTGTAAACAAGTAAAGAAGAAGGGAATTAGTCCTTTTTTTGTTGCTTTGGGGCCCTATGGAATTTGTGCCGGAAAGTTTCACTGTCCAGGATAAAGAGCTCCCTACTGAAATGATTTCATTCTTAGGGGTTGAACCGTAACCATTGGTTAAATGATGGAGGCTCACCACAACCTTTGGTGTAGAAATGACACCGGATAGCTACTTTAAAGGGCTGAATTTCAGTTTTTTAATTAAAAAAAATGTCCTAGATTGTCCTCAGATTTTTAATTTAAAATTTTAGGACAAAAATAAGTAATGATTAATCGCTAAATATCATCCACTGCCGGCTTAATCCTAAAGCCACTAAAGCACGGGCTTTAGGCTCCCCAAAAATGAAGGCCCCAAATTTTCTCAAATTATATATAGATGTAAGCAGTTATTTATTATTAGTGAGAAATGAATTATTTTTAATTAGTTGCTGCAATCATTGCTCGTGAATTTTCAAAGTTTATGCTACCTTTTAAAAATATAATGGATGTAATTATAGATAATAGTCTTTTTTCATCTTGAATCAAATTAGTTTATATCTGTGATTTTGTAAAATCTTCTTCTATTCTTTTAGAGCTTTTTAGATAATTTTTCAATCTCAAGCAACTGAAATTATTAAGGGATTAAATATGAAAAAGTATTTTCTTAACCTTGAATGTGTTAAAGGCCTCCTGTTAAATTTTGGCTTTAGGCCACCAGTTGTGTTAAGCCACGCCTCTGATAGCATCCTGAGAATGGCTACCTTTGGTGGCAGAAATATTATCGCTCTTAATTCATACATATAAGTCATCTGCGAAACATGCTTTTCAAAACCTTGCAAATATCTTCTTTTTTTGCTAGGCTCAAAATTATTTAAATTTATTAATTTTTGCAAACTATGCATAGTGTATCTCAGGCATATACGATTACCATCTCATCATACCGCGTTCTTTACGATTTGAGAGATTATTATCCATACCAGAATAGTAGCAAACTTTCAGCAAATATGACATGATGTTTTTCTTAATGAGTTTACAGGAAGATATTTAAAGTATTTATTATATTAATACAATAAGAAGGGGTGAAAAAAATAACACGACAAGCAAACGAAAAAAACGCATTAAAACGTGAGAACAAATTTAAGAGTGACTCTCTTACTGAATGAGAAAAGAAGTGTACTTATTTTATTCTACAATAATTATGTTATCTGCCAAAATTCGTAGTTTGGATTCTTTAAACTTGAGAATAAATTTAAGGTTTATTTTTTTGGAAAACAGGCCTGAATATTTAATTTCAACCCTTAAGTAGTGGGTGATTTTCAAAGGGAGAATATTAATATATTTCTCGTGTCCCTATTTGATTCTATTTCCTTTTAATTTTCTTTAAAAAAGATTAACACATATTTATATCCTTATTTTTTTTTTATTCAACCTCCGCAACTAATAAAATAGTATAAAAGAAATTGAGATAGGATGAAATAATAATTTTGAGCTGAAGTTTACGAGGCCATGATTTTGATGGGTCAGCGTGAATTGGTGGAGTATACATACGTTGCGTTGCAAATTGAAGGGACCTACGTACGCGTGTTGGACGCAATCCTTCTCCAATATTATAGCCATCGCCTCTATAACCTAAATCCAAGGACGATTTAAATTAGTATAATACAACAGAATTAAACAAAATGTAAATTCTTTTGCTCTCTATTAAGTTCGTTTTATATCATTATGTTTGAGTGCACATACAATAAAACTCTCTCTGTACCGAATGCATCCACCTTCATTTTCAAGCTCAGAAGAAAAGGAGTAGACGATGCCCTAGCTAGACTAAGTAGAGTGCTTTCAAAATGATTTAAGATATACTCCCTCCGTTTTAATTTACGTAAACTTATTTCCTTTTTGCTTAGTGCCAAAAAGAATGACTATTTTTCTTATTTGGAAATAATTCACCTTTATGCAATGATTTATAGTCACACAAAATACATGTACCTCATTTTACACCAAAAATTCAAAAGTCTTCTCTCTTTTCTTAAATTCAGTGCCCAGTGAAATGGGTTAATATAAATTGAAACGAGGGGAGTATCTTTTTTATTCTCCGTCCGTCTTGGTACTTTTTTTTATTCCGGGAAGACACCTATCTACAGGTGATTTCGTTACGGATCGGTCAACTTATCATGATTGATTGTTCACATATAATTAGGTTAGGCAGGCTAAGGGCGGTGATCTGAATCGTCATCGATACGATGCGAGACTGATTTGCTTTGGTGTAGAAAGTCTCAAATTCAAGATATTCCGCTGGCGGAAAGAATTTCCTGAGAAACGAACCTCTTTACAAAAGAAAGTGACCTGCCAAAAAACATTGCAATAGAGAACTCTTTAGCGAAAATGGTTTCCTGGCCTATTAAAACTCTTTCAACCGATTTGTGACACATTACTTTAGTAAACCATTCTAAAGCCCACCCTCTAGCTCGTAAGGCTTTCCCAGACTCAACTCGATAGCGAAATTCTTTTATCTGACCTAGTTCCTATGAGCCCTAAGGAGACCAAGCTCCCTTAGGGCAATGAGCCTACCTATTCAAGAGAACAGAGCGTTATTCAAGAGCCAATTTTATTTTATATTTTCCAAAAATATTTATTAAATAGCAATTACAGGTGCCAAAACTTTTTTTTTTGGCAGAATCATTTTCTCACAACTAAAATTCCAAATCCAAAGCTCATAAAAGAACAAAACAAAACCAAATTATACGCACTAGTTAACTCTTAATAATAACAATAAATTGGACAGAAAGTTAGGACCAAAAAGAAATTATTACAGTAAGGGATACTAAACCTGATGATCTCCGAGAGGATGTTGTTGGGGATAGACAAAGAATAAAGACAAAAAAGGCTAAGAAGAAAAAAGAGAATGTTTTGTAATTCATGGCTTCAAAAGCTATGGGGAAGAGAAGAAGATCAAGTTGGAGAGAAAAGGGATAAATTCTCTACAATATGACTACATGAGGGTGCTTAAGCAATTAAGTAGCTTATATACTAATCCTTTTTATAGTGAGTTTTAACTAATATTCATTAATAGTGTAAATTATATTTGCATTATCATATCACCATTAATGGAGTTTTGGTATAACCGGTAAAATTGTTATCATGTGAACATGAGGTCACAGATTCAAGTCGAGAAAACAACATCTTACAGAAATGAGGAGTAAGACTACGTATAATAGAACCTTATGTTCCAGTCCTTCCCCGTGCATGGCGGGAGCTTAGTGCACCGGGCTGCCATTAGGGGAGTCATGGTGTAACTGATAAAATTGTTGTCATGTGAACAGGAGGTCACAAGTTCAAGCCGAGGAAATAGCCTGTTGCAAAAATACAGTGTAAGACTACGCACAATAAACCCTTATGCTCCGACCCTTCCCCGCACATGGCAGAAGCTTAGTGCACTGGACTGCCTTTTTCATAACCTATTATAGCATATAACTTGTTTCATATTCAAGAATACAAATTTTACTTTTTATATATAATTACATGTAAATATTTGGTGACTTGATAGTATAAATTTTATTTTTACACTATTAGGGGTCATTTGGTACACGGATAATATAGGATAAGGTGTGGGATTAAGAGCCCATTTGGATTGGCTTAAAAAAATGGCTTCTAAGCACAAGGGCTTAAAAGCAGCTTTTAAGTGTTGGAGCTTGTTTTATAATAAGCAGTTATCTTTTATTTATTTTGATAAAAGTGTTGAAACTTTAAAAAAATTATTGAAGTGTTTGGTAAACCAGTACTGATAAGCACTTTTTTTTTATTAAAAAAATAAAAATATTCTTAAAGTTGTTAACATTATAAAGGGGCTGATTACTATAATGTACGCCATCCGTTTCAATTTATGTGAATGCATTTGACTGGGCACGGAGTCTAAGAAAAGAGAGAAGACTTTTGAACTTGTGGTGTAAAATGAGGCACATAAATTTTGTGTGGCTATAAATCATTGTATAAAGGTAAATTATTTCCAAATAAGGAAATGAGTCATTCTTTTTGGCACGGACCAAAAAGGAAATAGATTCACATTAATTGAAACGGATGGAGTATATAATTATAAATTAATACAAAATAAAAAAAGATTTATATTTTAATTTAATTTTAATCTATTTGATTATTTTAGATAATTTTTATAAAGTAGAAGAAAGATACTATATAGTCAAGTAGAATTTGTAGAAAGTAACGCAAGTGGATAGAAAATAATACTTGAGGAAAGTGCAGAAAATGAAAGATGAAGTAGAGAGGAAGATGAAAGAAGAGGAACATGTCTACGGATGTGAAGAAAATGGGAGAAGAAAATGTTTTTTGGGGGATAAGTTTATTATGTAAATTTATAATGGACAAAAAAATAATTTTATTGGTCAAACTAAAATGGCAGTTGAGCCAAAATCGGAAAAGTTGGATCAACAAATTTGTTGTTTTTGGCTTTTTTAAATACATTTTAACTTTTTTTAAGCTGTTTTTTTTTGCCAAACACTTCATATAATAAAAAGTGGCTTAAAAGTTGGTCAAATCAACTTTTAAGCCCATCCAAACACCCTCTAAATTTATACTCTACTTGATTAGCAGTATAAATTTGTCTCGGAATAAATTTAAACTGTCAACCAAACATAATATAAATTTAATCGCAAACTTAAAACTAGATATTTCATCTTATGCCGCTTTATCCCATCAAACTAAGTATTATTTTATACCATCTCTCAGAAGTAATAAATTAGTCCAGATATTATAATACCAAAATTATAATATCGAAATAATTTAGTCCACTTACCAAACAACCCCCGTTATAATTTTTCTCAAAGAGCCATTAATGTTAGAAAATTTTCACTTTCTTTTCTCGTTTTGGGGGCTTGACTTGGAGTCTTCTTGGACTAACATTTAAAAATCAAAACACTACAGTTGGTCCACTTTTAAGTCTTCTCAAGTTGATGGCTACGAAATACCACGCCTTCAAATTTTTATTTTGCAGGAACTAGTCAAATAAATAAATATTACAAGAATCTATTTCGTAATTGTTTTCTACTTTACACTTTCAAGAAATCCACTTTATTAAATTTTGCTGCAAATTTCCGGTAAATAATTGTTGAAATGTAGAAACTGATAATTTGGATTCACAGTATGAAGAATTCACTATTCTTTTTTTTTTTTCGGTGCTTAACTTGGAGTTGATATATATAAAAAATTAGTTAATTTGTCCACGCTTCGCGCGGTCCTTAAGATTAATTACATATAATTTTGTCCAGTAATTGTTTTCGCCTTTCAGTAATTGTTTTCAAACGCTTGTGTATTTAAACTTAAATCCCATATTATTTGAGTCTTACTTGTCTATTTGCTAATTTCACAAATTCACAAAAACTGTCTGGCCGGAAACCACACTAGTGTATCCTGAGAGGTGCCTAACACCTTCCCTTTAGGATAATTTCAAGCCCTTACCCTATCTCTGGTTATCAAGCATAGTTGTAGATGAACCTTATAGGTGCCCTAACACACCTTAAAAATCATTAGGTGGCGACTCTTAAAAAAAAACGTAAATCCCTTTCACAAAAGGAATGAGTTGTCCCATACTAAAATGTCAAGAACCCGATTCCCGATGGAAGGGAAAAAGGGGGCGCGATAATATTATATGAAGGTTGTAGATAAATTGTAAATAAATTGTATAATATATAATTAGTTGTATGAAATTTATTTTTACTATGTATAAATCATATACAAAAGATATATTATATATAATTTGTATAAAAATTATATTTAAGTGTTATGATATTGTTGTTGTATATAACTCAGTTGAAATCATACCACTGTTCAGAAGTGCTATGTGGAAATGGCCAAACAGGTTAATGAAAACCTTGGCAAAATTGATCCTTTATTTGTGAAGCTTGATGATGCTATGGTCACCTGGATTGAAGCTTGGGATGAACTCAATCCTGCTACTAAAGACACTGTCAGGATTCCCAATGGTGCTTCCAAATAAAATATCTCACAGCTATTTGTGAAATTTAGTTTATTTGCGGTATTTATAGCTTTGGCTTTATGTAATTCTGTCATCTATATCCTTTTAAATTTTTATATTTTATTTGAATTTGTAATGGTATTTTGATAATTTAAAATTAAATAGAACATATCACTATTTAGGTATTATATTGAATTTTATGTTTAATTATTAAATTCAGTTAACCTTGAAAGCATATGTGAATAAAATATTATTGTTAGACGACTAAGAAAATAACTAGCATGTACTATTAAAAAGATTTTTCCATAAGAATATTTTAATACAATACTATGTTTATTAGTTTTTTTAATTTTTACTGAATATATATTCTCAAATTATCAAAAGGTTATCCGTAGTTTTAATAAAGTAAGATTGAAATAATATTCATGTAACAAAAGAAATCTGAAAACCTAATAAATCTGACAAAAGCGAATCAATCCAAACTGATATATAGTCAAACCTCTCTGTATTGTTCCGAATATTTTTGGATGTTATAGCGAAATGCTATTATATAAAACATATATTATAGCATAACATGAAATTTATTTCCGAAAAAGCTTGGCTTTTATAATGAAGCGTTGTTATATAAGGATGTTGTTATAAAGAGGTCAAACTGTAGTTGACTTTGATAAAAATCGAACCAACCCGGTCCATATACACTCTAGTTCTATATATGCTTATGTGCTTTCTTGAAAAATTTCATGTAATTATCCAGAATGTAATTGGTTATTCAAACTATATTTGGAGGTCGTTCATTAACAAGAACGAGGATCAGAAGTCGATCGGAATGTTTTTTAACATCATCGCTCCTCTTGTACTGTTTCATTAGGGTACTGTTTTACATCTGCATCGAGCAATTCTTGTTCATGTTGCTCCCTAAAATAAAATAAAAAATTGAAAATTAGCTACAAATTTCATCACTAATCTGTATAAATAGAATCATCGACAAATTTATTTCCTTTAGTTACAAAAGTTGTTCCTTGCTAATTCTTATTTTTATTTGCTACGAGTCGACTAGTTAAAGAAGATAAAACGAGTAGATGCGCAATGCAATTGCAGGATGTATAGAAATCTGATCTCACCCGTTTATTTTCCTATTAATTAATTCTAACAGACAGCGAGAGGCGAATTTAGGATTTTGACAGGATGGGTGTACTATTAAGAAGGGGTGGATCCAGGATATAAATTCTACACGTTCAACCTTTAGTTCATACTATTGCGCACCCTATACACATTTGAATTATAAATTCAAAAAATTTAAAAGATAATTCGTGCATCTACATCTATTATCCACGTTGAAAATGTCGGGATCAGTTGAACCCATTAATTATATGCTACATCATCCAATGTTACTAGTTTTAATATACATATTTTGTTTAATCATATAAGATTTTACGGTGACAAAAGAAGAATAGGAATTTTAATGTGTGAAATTTTTTAAAGAATAAATCAACAAAAAAAGAAATAAAAGAAAAAGTACTTAATTAATACGCAAAAAGTAACACCAGACATATTCATCTCCCGTGGGCGTCTAGTTCTAGGGAAAAAAAAGGAAAAAATAACAAGATTGATATAAGATTTGACCTTGCAACCTCACTCAGAGAGATAGACTCAGTAACTATCACATCATATAATACTTTGAGCATGGACCACACACATATATTTAAGTATTTTTTAAAAAAAATATAACATTATTATACATGAATTAGGAAGGGGAGCATGGGTTCACGTGCCCCATGGAACCCCCTAAATACGCCCCTGGAGACTGCTCTAAATTTTTACTATGCAGTTCTGATTATATGTTGTTGTTATCAACATGGTTTGTGCTGGGATGAATAAGATCCTTAATCAGATGTTTCGGTTCGAGTGATGCGTATTAAAAAAATCCTATTGGGGAGCGCTTCGGCGCATCCCCCTTAGATGGGCCTTACGCCGCGTCTATCCGAATATAGTGGTGCTCCAATAATACGGAAACTGAACACGGGGAAACAAAACAAAAAAAATTATGTTTTCTCAATTTAAGATTTTCAATAAATTATTGTTGGGGACCATGATTGGCATACTCAACGAGTAAATACCTCATCTTAATTTAACAATCTAAACACATGGTCAACAAGCTAATGCCATGCCGTACAACTCGACTCATATAAGCAAGTCTTTACACACAATTAGCAAAAACTCAGACGAAGTGTAAACATAATTCAAACTTAACACTGATAAATCCTTATTACAAGCTTAACTCCATTAATCAGCAAAGTTCTAGTTGAATAGAAACTGTGGTACTCAGCCCTTTATATCCCAATCTCTGCTCATGATCCTCCATCTGTAAACATGTAAAGAAGAAGGGGCGATGTTAGAGAAACAGTAATTGAAAAATGAGATTGAGAAGGCTTGAGGGTGAGAACGACTTTCCATAAAGGAATTATTTCTCATATGCGGATTTGGAGAAAATACAAACAATCTTCTTCTGAATACAAGAAGTCACTATTTGATACCTGCAGATTTTTCTGAATCTCTTTGTAGGGAATATTGCATTTATTTATAGACAAAAGTCATGCCTTTTACGAAAAGTCATTTTATTTCATTAACAAATGTGTGTATATTTGACTTTAAATTCAAATAAAACTAATTTTCTATTATAAAAATAAAAATATTAATTTAATAATAGGCCCGTCTCAAACCTAAGTATTAATTTAATATTTAATAATAATAATAATAACAATAATAATATATTTAAGTATTTGCACATACAATTAATAGTGTATATTCTTAAGCAAATATATAAAAATGAACAAGAACTTAAAAGGCCATAAATTAGCTTTAGGCCACCAATGTGGGGATGAGTTTTTTTTTTTTTTCGTACTCCGTGTCTAGTATATGCTTTGGGATCCGACGAATTCGCTAGGAAGTTCCTCTTGAGAGGGTAAAGAATTGGGAAAATTTTCAAAAATAACCAGATTTAATAGTGGTCATTCTTAAATAGTCACAGTTTTATAGTAATCGAATTTTAGCCACTTTTAATGTAAAGATAAATATGAACGAAAATATTGTTAAAAATTCGGAAAATACTTCAAAATAATATACTGGAGTTCCAGCATAACTATAGTGGAACTCCAACATATTATAATGGAATTCCAGTATAACATACAGGTCCAGTATAATATGCCGGAAGTTCATACATAGGAGCTCCAATATCCAGTATATTATGCTGGAACTTTTCACGTGTCAGAGTTCTAGCATAATGTGGTGGAAGTTCATACATAGGTGCACCGTTCTTCGGTATATTATGCTGGATCGGTCTCTGTTGCAGCAAAATAGTGGCTATTTTTTAATAATTTTGCGAATATTAACTATTTTTGAATGACCAGTGCACAAACTGACTAACCCGTGTTATTTTAACTATAGAACTCCCTACCAAAGTAATTCCATTCTATGATCAACTCAAACCAGAGACCATTGGTTAATCATCCTGCGTTTTTTACTACTTGAAAGATAATCATCGAAATGACAACTTGTTTTTTATATTTTAAGTGCAATTAATTACCTGTAAAAGTATATTTTTTTAATTCAACCTCCGCAACCAATAAAATAGTACAAAAGAAATTGAGATAGGATGAAATAATAATTTTGTGCTGAAGTTTACCAGGCCCTGATTTTGATGGGTCAGCGTGAATAAGTGGAGGATGCGGCACTGCAAATTGAAGGGACCTACGTACGCGTGTTGGACGCAATCCTTCTCCAATTTTATAGCCATCGCCTCTATAACCTAAATCCAAGGATGATTTAAATTAGTATAATACAACAGAATTAAACAGGTTATAATCAAAATGTAAATTCTTTTGCTCTATTAAGTTTGTTTTATATCATTATTATGTTTGACTGCACATACAATAAAACTCTCTGTACCTAATGGGTCCACCTTTCATCTTCAAGCTCAGAAGAAAAGGAGTAGAGATGCCCTAGCTAGACTAAGTAGAGTGCTTTCAAAATGATTAAGACCTATCTTTTTTATTCTCCATCCGTCTTCGTACTTTTTTTAGTCCGGGAAGACCCCTATCTACAGGTGCTTTCGTTATGGATAAGTCGATTTATCATGATTGATTAATCACATATAATTAGATTAGACGGGCTAGGGGCGGTGATCTGAATCGCTATCGATACAATGTATGACTGATTTGCTTTGGTGTAGAAAGTCTCAAATTCAAGATATTCCGCTGCGGGAAGGAATTTCCTGAGAAACGAACCTCTCTTTACAAAAGAAAGTGACCCGCCAAAAAACATTGCAATAGAGAACTCATTAGCGAAAATGGTTTCCTGGCCTATAAAAACTCTTTCAACCGACTTGTGACGCATTACTTTAGTAAACCATTCTAAAGCCCACCCTCTAGCCCGTAAAGCTTTCCCGCGAAATTCTTTTATCTGTCCTAGTTCCTATGAGCCCTAAAGAGACCAAGCTCCCTTAGCGTAATGAGCCTACCTATTCAAGATAACATAGCCAATTTTATCTTATATTTTCCAAAAATATTTATTAAATAGCAATTACAGGTGCCAAAACACTTTTTTTTTTTTGGCAGAATCATTTTCTCACAACTAAAATTCCAAATCCAAAGCTCATAAAAGAACAAAACAAAAACCAAATTATACGCACTAGTTAACTCTTAATAATAACAATAAATTGGACAGAAAGTTAGGACCAAAAAGAATTATTACAGTAAGGGATACTAAACCTGATGATCTCCGAGAGGATGTTGTTGGGGATAGACAAAGAATAAAGACAAAAAAAGCTAAGAAGAAAAAAGAGAATGTTTTGTAATTCATGGCTTCAAAAGCTATGGGGAAGAGAAGAAGATCAAGTTGGAGAGAAAAGGGATAAATTCTCTACAATATGACTACATGAGGGTGCTTAAGCAATTAAGTAGCTTATATACTAATCCTTTTTATAGTGAGTTTAACTAATATTCATTAACAGTGTAAATTATTTTTGCATTATCATATCACCGTTAAGGGAGTTTTGGTATAATCGGTAAAATTGTTATCATGTGAACATGAGGTCACAGATTCAAGTCGAGAAAACAACATCTTGCAAAAATGAAGGGTAGGGCTTCATATAATAGACTCCTATGTTTCCAGTCCTTCCCCGTGCATGGCGGGAGCTTAGTGCACCGGGCTGCCATTAGGGGATTCATGGTGTAACTGATAAAATTGTTGTCATGTGAATAGGAGGTCACAAGTTCAAGCCGAGGAAATAGCCTGTTGCAAAAATACAGTGGAAGACCACGTACAATAAACCCTTATACTTCGACCCTTCCCCGCACATGGCAGAAGCTTAGTGCACCGGACTGCCTTTTTTATAACCTATTATAGCATATAACTTGTTTCATATTCAATAATACAAATTTTACTTTTTATATATAATTACATGTAAATATTTGGTGACTTGATAGTATAAATTTTATTTTTACTCTATTAGGGGTCATTTGGTAGACGAATAATATGGGATAAGGTGTGGGATTAAGAGCCCATTTGGATTGGCTTAAAAAAAAGTGGCTTCTAAGCACAAGGGCTTAAAAACAGTTTTTAAGTATTGGAGCTTATTTTATAAATAAGCAGTTATCTTTTATCTGTTTTGATAAAAGTGTTGAAACTTAAATAAAATTATTGAAGTGTTTGGTAAACAAGTGCTGATAAATACTTTTTTCTATTAAAAAGACAAAAATATCCTTAAAGTTGTTAACATTATAAGAGGGCTGATTACTATAATGTACTCCTTCCGTTTCAATTTATGTGAACGAATTTGACTTGACACGAAGTCTAAGAAAAGAGATAAGACTTTTAAATTTAAAGTGAAAAATAAGACACATATATTTTGTGTGACTATAAATCATTGCATAAAGGTAAATTATTTCTAAATAAGGAAAAAGAAGTCATTCTTTTGGCACAGACCAAAAAGGAAATATGTTCACATAAATTAAAACGGATGGAGTATTTAATTATAAATTAATACATAAAAAATATAATTTATATTTTAATTTAATTTCAATTTATTTGATTACTTTAGATAATTTTTATAAAGTAGAAGAAAGATACTATATAGTCAAGTAGAATTTGTAGAAAGTAACGCAAGTGGATAGAAAATAATACTCCCTCCGTTTCAATTTATGTAAACCTATTTCCTTTTTAGTCCATGCCAAAAATAATGACCCATTTCCTTATTTGAAAACAATTTACCTTTATGCAATGATTTATAGCCACACAAATAAAGGTGCCTCATTTTACACCACAAGATCAAAAGTCTTCTCTCTTTTCTTAAACTCCGTGCCCAGTCAAATGGGTTCACATAAATTGAAACGAAGGGAGTACTTGAGGAAAGTGAGAAAATGAGAGATGAAGTAGAGAGGAAGATGAAAGAAGAGGAACGGGTCTACGGGTGTGAAGAAAATGGGAGAAGAAAATGTTTTTGGGGGATAAGTTTGGTATTATGTAAACTTATAATAGACAAAAAAGTAATTTTATTTGTCAAACTAAAATGACTTTTAGGCCAAAATTCGAAAATTTGGATCAACCAACTTGTTATTTTTGACTTTTTTTTTAACACATTTTAACTTTTTTTAAGTTGTTTTTTATTTTATTTTGTCAAACACTTCATATAATAAAAAGTGGCTTAAAAGCTGGTCAAACCAACTTTTAAGCCTATCCAAACACCCTCTAAATTTATACTCTACTTGGTTAACAGTATAAATTTATCTCGGGATAAATTTAAACTGTCAACCAAACATGATATAAATTTAATTGCAGATTTGAAACTAAATATTTCATCTTATACCACTTTATTCCATCAAACTGAGTATTATTTTATACCATCTCTCAGAAGTAATAAATTAGTCCATGTATTATAATCCCAGAATTATAATACCGAAATAATTTAGTCCACCTACCAAACAACCCCTTAGTATATGCTAAAGTCTTTTTATAATTTTTCTCAAAGAGCCATTAATGTTAGAAAATTTTCACTTTCTTTTCTCGTTTTGGGGGCTTGACTTGGAGTCTTCTTGGACTAACATCTAAAAATCAAAACACTACAGTTAGTCCACTTTAAGTCTTCTCAAGTTGGGACTACGAAATACCACGCCTTCAAATATTTATTTTGCAGGAACTAGTCAAATAAATAAATATTACAAGAATTTATTTCGTAATTGTTTTCTACTTTACACTTTCAAGAAATCCATTTTATTAAATTTTGCTGCAAATTTCCGGTAAATAATTGTTGAAATATAGAAACTGATAATTTGGACTCACCGTATGAAGAATTCACTATTCTTTTTTTATTTTTTTCGGGGCTTAACTTGGAGTTGATATATATAAAAAACAAGTTAATTTGTCCGCACTTCGCGCGTTGCTTAAGATTAATTACATATAATTTTGTCGACATCCTCATATCTTTGTCAAATAATATCATACATGTATCTCAAGAGCATTCAATTAAATATCAGGGAAATATTACTATTTGAGCAATTTTATCTTTTGTATATTTTGCAATCGCAATATTATTATCGTACCTTACTAATCTAATTAACTGGGATTTGTATTGGATAAGCCCTTAATAAAATCCTCTCTATCAACTACCAAGAAGTTTTCACTGCAAATAAAAATTAAACGCAACTTTTCATTATATATATATATATATATATTTGCATGAATGTGACGACCCGATCCGTCGTCTCATGTGTTGTTGCTCCGTTTCCCCGTTTATTGCTTCTTCATATTTCATTATCGATATGTGGTGTGTGAGAGTTGATTTGAATTGGTTTTGGTAAGAAATGAGACACTTAGTCTCTTTAAGGAAAGCTTAAGTTGGAAAAGTCAACCGAATATTGACTATTAAATTAGAGGGCTCGGATGTGATTTTCGGTGATTCGGTTAGCTTCGGGAGGTGATTTGTGACTTAGGAGCGTGATCGGGATTGAATTTGGAGGTCCGTTGTAGAATTAGGCTTGAATTGGCGAAGTTAGTATTTTGGCGAATTTCCGTTGGTAGGTGAGATTTTGATCCGGGGGTCAGAATGGGATTCTGAGAGTTGCAGCAGCTCCGTTAGGTGATTTTGGGCATGTCTATAAAGTTTCAGGTCATTCGGAAGTGTTTTGGTCGGGTTTTTGATCGAATGCGTGTTTCGGAAGTTTTTAAAGAACTTAGGCCTGAATCCGATGAAAATTGATGATTTTAGTATTGTTCGATGTGTTTTGATAATTGGAACAAGTTCGCATGATGTTTTAGGATGTATTGGTATTTTTGGTTGAGGTCCCGGGGGCCTCGGGGTGGTCTCGAATGGCCCACGGGGTGAATTTTGGACTTGTGTGAGTGCTGATGGTCCTGATATATGGTATTTTCGCATCTGCGGAAAAGGGGCCGCAGATGCGGTAGGGAGGTCATAGGTGCAGTCTGAGGCCTCGAGGCAGTTTCCGCAGAAGCGGACGTTGGTCCGCAAATGCGGTCACCGCAGAAGCAGAATTGGACCGCAGAAGTAGTCCTGGGCGAGTTAGTGAAAATCGCAGAAGCGGATAGAAAACCGCAGAAGCGGTAGTTGCAGAAGCGGGTTGGGCACCGCAGATGCAAAAATGACTGTTCACAGAAGGGTTTTAAAATGACATTTCATCCGCGACTTGGGGGTTATTTCCCTCCATTGTTGAGCATCTTGGGAGCTTTTTGGGAGCCATTGAAGAGGGTTTCGACTGGAGGTAAGTTCTACGAACTAAAAACATGGTTATATTGTGAAATTGGCCTGGAAATTCATGGAAATTGAGCCTAAAACTTATGAATTAGGGCTTGAATTTTGATATTTCAAATTGAGATTTGATAGGTCATTTGAGCTCGGATTTGGGAGTTCTTGGTATGTATGGACTCGTGGAGAGACGAGGAATCCGGTAATGTGAGTTTTGTAATTTTTCGAGAAGCGGACCCGGGGCTCAGGTTTTGCTAGTTTCGAGATTTTTACTATATTTTGATTGTTTTCGATTGGGTATTGTTCCCCTGGCATAGTGTGATGTATTCGCTATTATTTTGGTTAGATTCGACGCGCGAGGAGGCCGAATTGAGGGGCAAAGGCATCGCGAGTTTGAGATTTTACCGGTTCGAGGTGAGTAATACTTGTAAATGATATCCCGAGGGTTTAAGACCCCGGATTTGCACATCATAGTGCTGTATCCAGGTGAGTTGCACGCCGGATAGCGAGCGTGGGGTAGAGCACCGTTGGGGATTGTGGCTAGGTCCGTCCCGATTGATGAAATTACTACGTATTTGGCTGAAACTACTTGTTAACATCATAATTTTGACTGGTTACCATGTTTGGGCTTTGTGCCAACTATGCGAATCCTTCAGGGATTGATATCGCTGTTTTCGGATTATTTTTGCATACTATTTTATCTCGGTCTAGGGTTTTAATACGGTTTTGCAAATTCGGCCATTTTTCATGATTTGAAAACTTAAATGATATCTTACTAACGTTTTGAACTGAGAACTGTTATTTGAATATTGCCCTAGTGGCTTATGTGCATTTCTGGATTGAGCATGGATCAGGCTGCGTACCGTAACAGTGTTATATGTGCATTCCTGGACTGAGGATGAATCGAGTTGCGCACCGCAGTGGTGTGATATTGATATTGCGCTTGGGCTGTAGGAGCCCCTCCGGAGTCTGAACCCCCACAGTGAGCGCGGGTACCCAAATGGATCGGGCTGCACGCCGCAGCGGTCATGTGCATTGCATCGCATTCATGCATTGGTTCCTGTTTATACTACGTGTCATGACATTCAACACTCTCATTACATTGGCATCCATGCTACTTCGTGCATTGCTTACCAGATACCCTGGTGTTATTTGTTGGTGGAGTGTTGTGCCCGAGGGGCTGACTTATGTGCTGACCTGCACTATCTGATATCGCATTCATATGCTTGACTGTTGGAAAAGGATATTTTTAAAAGAGGGTTTTAACTGAACTAGACATTTCTAAAGGGTTTTCACGGTTTCACTGTTTTCTCAAAGGGTTGTTCTGTCCCATATTGCATGATGGAGTGCTCTTACGTGATTTCTTGCCACGCAGTTATTATTTACTCTTATTACTCACTGAGTTGGAGTACTCACTTTACTCCCTGCACCTCGCGTGCAGTTGCATGTATTGTTTACCCGGTAGCGGGTTACTAGGTGATTGAAGGTATGACTATTGAAGCTGAGCAAGGTGACCGCCAGCGTTCACGGCACTGGACGTTGTCTTTAGAATTCCGAAATTTATTTTTGTATATTATTGGCCCTGTAATTGTGTCTAGGTTTTCTTTAGATGCTCGTGACTTGTGACACCCCGGTCGGGTTGTGTTGGGTGGTAAATATCAGTTATTAATGCCATTAACTCGTATTATTCATTCATTTATGTTTATTAACTTTTAAATGAGGCATTGTTGTTCTGTTGGTTGGCCTTGTGTTCGTGAGAGGTGCCATCACGACCGGGTTTGGGAATTGGGTCGTGACAAGTTGGTATCATAGCCTAGGTTACTTGGTCACACGAGTCATGAGCAGGTTTAGTAGAGTCTCGCGGATTGGTACGGAGACGTCTATATTTATCCTCGAGAGGCTGCAGAACCTTTAGGAAAACTTCACTTTCTTGGAATTCTTATCGTGCGTACTTGATTCAGCTTGAGATATAACTCTTGAAATTCCTTCTATACGTCTGTGTGCGCACATGAGCGCTCGGCATTATATGTGCCTTGATGACTTGTGATTTCCCGATCGAGGGGCGAGAGGTAATCATTGTGAGTATAACGGGCCAGTCTAGAGGACTTGAGGCCGGATCTTTGCCTATGGCTTGAGCACCGAGGTGCTGATTGTGTGAGCAAGTGTTCTGAACTTATATGTTCGATATTGTCCCTATTAGCTGGAATGGCGGTTGGATGTACATGTGATGAGTATGTTAGTAGTGCGAGATATATCTATGTGACTTGGTAGTGACGAAGAAGTCTGCTGGAAAATGGATGAACTGTTAAGTGTTCGATTCCTATTGTGATTGATATGTAACCCGAATTATGGGCGCGTGAAGAATACTTTCATGTCTCCTAGTTGGGAAGTGAAGTACATTACGTGTGGCGATATGAGTTCAGACTCAGGAAGATTAGATGATTGTGTAACGTATATAATGGTGGAAAGGTGTGCTGAAGTACTAAATTGAGGCGGAGCAGGTGGGTTATCTCCTGTGGAGTGTTCTTGAGTGGTATGATCCTTGTGTGTATGTTAGAAGATCTCATGTATAATTGAAGGGTATGTGTTGAAATCTGAGAATTTGGGTCGCTTAAGATAGTGGACCCAACTGAGGTAGAGATGAATGCGAGATTTGCAGAGGATTACAGCACTAGATGATCAGTGTTTTCACAAACTTGTAAATGATTTGAGTTTAATCTCATTATGGTATTGTGTCATCATTAGAGTAAAAACATGTTATGAGTTATTGAGTGTGTCTTGATATATGGCTTCGAGACAAGTTGGGGAGATTGCTATTGATTAGCTGATTGCACGGGTAGGAGCTATGTTGGTTCCGTTTCGAGGTATGCTGGCAGATCAGTTCTGGTTGCAGAAATTGAGCCGAGGATGGCACGTGTGAAGGAAAATTTTGATAAAGATTATACGATGCTTCGTAGATGTGCGAAAATAATAAGATGTCTTGAGATGTTGCTGGTAAAGAATGCTCAGTGTATAGAGAAGGAAGATGTTTGTTTGTATTGGAATGAGATCATATTCTGTGGTGTCAGAGTGCTAATAAGGCACGAGTGGTTCTGTTCATTGAGTCAGGTAATTTGCAGTTGAATAGGAGTGAATGACTTTCGAGAATGATTCTAATGTGTCCAAGATTTTACATGTATCAATCAGGAGTCTCAAGGTTGTGTATGTGGTTAGAGACTGTGTATTCATCGGGGAATGTCGAGGCTTGTGGGATTTTTATGTTAATTATGGGATCCTATGTATCGGCATTTGGAAAGTAATGGCAGTGAATTCGGGTTCGCAGGAAGTTCTTCAAAGTGAAGTATTCTGGAATGCGGTATTTCTATGAACAACTGAGAGAGTATTCAGTGGCTTATGGGTCTTATATAGTGTGGTCTTATGTTTGAGTCTCGTGTGGTAGGCCTGGATGGAGGCATTGTGATGCTACAGTGAGGGAGGAATATCAAGTAGATGATGAATCAGAAAGGAAATTTGATAGATGGAATTGGGAGAGAGCTCTTGTTGAGTTTTACCGTGGTTCGGAGATGTAAATATTTTCTATGGGTAAGTGAAACATGGAATATGTAATGATTCTTCTTCTAGATAGGATTGACGGAAGGTCTTGGCTAGATGAGTTACAGTTCAGTTCTGAAAAAAAGTTCATAAAATTCTTAGGCAACGGGTAGCCTCAAGTAATCAAGGAAAGGGTACTACTAATTGGAAGTGATTTGACGAGAGTATATGTCTCGAAAGAAGGGTAATGTGATTAGATTAATGATACTTAGGTAGTATTGCGACACTTTATTGCTAGATCGACTGCTGATATCTGAGTTTGTTTGATGGCACATGGGAATTTTAGAATATCTTTCGTGGAATGATTGGGTACTCGAGGTGTGATATGTATTTATATTGCGGAATTTGGGATCAGGTATAGTGATTCGTGTGCTATATGGAGTTGGAGACTGGGAGTTCTCAGGTGTCGGACTGTGCAGCGGTTGTGGATCGTGTGTATTGGTACTGTTAGAGGCTATTGGGATTTAGAGACCCGAGTGGATCTTTCTTTGCTTGGTATATTAGATTGTGAACATGATATCGGGGTTTAGACTGATTATCTCAGTGTTGGGTTATTCTAGACTATTGTGCTATGGGTTATGTTGGAAAATGCCACAGGTTGCTTAGCGAGGTACATCGAACTATGTTCTAGCAGAATGGTTGTGTTCCAAAGACCAGCAGACGGCTGGGAAGGATTGCTTTCCTTAATTGGGCCTTTGTGACGGATGTCAGTATAGAGGTTTCTACCATCGATTCAGTTCCGATATTGAGGGACTTTTTTGGATGCATTCCTTGTGGCCGGGCATGTCGTGGGGCGAGATTGTGGATTTCGATATTGATTTGGTGTCGGGCACCGTATCGTACGGCTCCGGCATGAGTTATAGTAGTGGAAGGAGCAGCTTCAGGCTTCTTGGTAATGAGTTTGTTAGTAAGCTGATTGGATACATGTTTCGCTTGAGTTGGCTTGGTTGGCCCCGAATTGTATTGATGAAGGATAGGCTGATTCGATCGTTATTGAACCTGCTAGTGATATGGGGAGATCTATGAGATGCTTTTTCTGTGCTATGAGGCGTTATGATTTTCGGACTGTGGGCACATATAGTGCAGTGCTATCGAGATTCATAGTGGAAGCTGAGGGGAAGTCCTCAGTTGTGTTTGAGTTTTATAGCTTACAACGCTACATGT
>MU729979.1:41936-95973 GCA_026770625.1 Nicotiana glauca
CTCTTTCGTTTGAGTCATTTGTCATGATTTGAGTATGTCCAGACCGTTCCTTAATGGTGTGTGCATTATGCAAGTTGTGGCTAGGGCCTGTATTGAGGTGTCGTATCACCAGGGTGGTGTGTTGAATTCGAGGTGATCGTTGAAGTCATTAATGAATGCGAACAGATGTGATTTCAGCTGGTTAGAGGGTTTATATCGAGGTTTGGCCCGGAAATCTATTGTGGTATTAGTCAACAAGGAAGTGGTTTCATGTATGGGTGGCCTGAGGAATGGTTATGGTTTATCGCGTGTTTCATTTGTCGTTGGCATTATATGAAAGTGTTGGAATAAGGCTTTAGCTAGTAAGAGGTTTTCTATCGGTTTTTGGTTGTTGTGGGCAACTACTGTGAATAGAGTCTATCGTTTCGAGTGTTTGGATTATGTGGTATATCATATGGCTTCACCTGAGGTTGCAGGTATGGGTTATTACAGCTGGTTCGAGTTTATCCCGAATTTAGACGTGGGGTTCTGATCTTGTGTATGATTTCGGAAGGTGCAAGGTGGTTCTACGGTTTATGGTCTATATGGAATGTGAAATTTCAGCTGTGTTGTATTATCGGACCTATGTGAGATAGAGTGACGTGGGATCACCCTGGGTATATGCTTGGTAAGGTCATTCAGCTATTAGTTGGCTTCTAGTACAACTCTGGGTACGCTCGAGGACGAGCGATTATTTAAGTTGGGGAGGATGTGACGACCCGACCCGTCGTCTCATGTGTTGTTGCTCCGTTTCCCCGTTTATTGCTTCTTCATATTTCATTATCGGTATGTGGTGTGCGAGAGTTGATTTGGATTGGTTTTGGTAAGAAATGAGAAACTTAGTCTCTTTAAGGAAAGCTTAAGTTGGAAAAGTCAACCGAATATTGACTATTGAGTTAGAGGGCTCGGCTGTGATTTCCGGTGATTCGGTTAGCTTCGGGAGGTGATTTGTGACTTAGGAGCGTGCTTGAATTTGGAGGTCCGTTGTAGAATTAGGCTTGAATTGGCGAAGTTAGTATTTTGGAGAATTATCGTTGGTAGGTGAGATTTTGATCCGGGGATCGGAATGGGATTCCGAGAGCTGCAGTAGCTCCGTTAGGTGATTTTGGGCATGTATGTAAAGTTTCAGGTCATTCGGAAGTGTTTTGGTTGGGTTTTTGATCGAATGCGTGTTTCGAAAGTTTTTAAAGAACTTAGGCTTGAATCCGATGAGAATTGATGATTTTAGTGTTATTCGACGTGTTTTGATGATTGGAACAAGTTCGCATGATGTTTTAGGATGTATTGGTATTTTAGGTTGAGGTCCCGGGTGCCTCGAGGTGGTCTCGGATGGCCCACAGGATGAATTTTGGACTTGTGTGATTGCTGATGGTTCTGATATCTGGTATTTACTCATCTACGGAAAAGGGGCCACAGAAGCGGTTCCGCAAATGCGGTAGGGAGGTCGCATGTGCGGTTTGAGGCCTCGAGGCAGTTTTCGCAGAAGCGGACTTTGGTCCGCAAATGCGGTCACCGCAGAAGCGGAATTGGACCCAAGAAGCGGTCTTGGACGAGTTAGTGAAAACCGCAGAAGCGGATAGAAAACCGCAGAAGCAGTAGTCGCAGAAGCGGGTTGGGCACCGCAGATGCAAAAATGACTGTTCACAGAAGGGTTTTAAAATGACATTTCATCCGCGACTTGGGGGTTATTTCCCTCCATTGTTGAGCATCTTGGGAGCTTTTTGGGAGCCATTGAAGAGGGTTTCGACTGGAGATAAGTTCTACGAACTAAAAACATGGTTATATTGTGAAATTGGCCTGGAAATTCATGGAAATTGAGCCTAAAACTTATGATCTAGGGCTTGAATTTTGATATTTCAAATTGGGATTTGATAGGTCATTTGAGCTCCGATTTGGGAGTTCTTGGTATGTATGGACTCGTGGCGAGACGAGGAATCCGGTAATATGAGTTTTGTAATTTTTTGAGAAGCAGGCCCGGGGCTCGAGTTTTGCTAGTTTCGAGTTTTTTGCTATATTTTGATTGTTTTCGATTGGTTATTGTTCCCTTGGCATAGTGTGATGTATTCGCTCTGATTTTGGTTAGATTCGACGCGCGAGGAGGCCGAATTGAGGGGCAAAGGCATCGCAAGCTTGAGATTTCGCCGGTTCGAGGTGAGTAATACTTGTAAATGATATCCTAAGGGTTTCAGACTCCGGATTTGCACATCATAGTGCTGCATCGAGGTGACTTGCACGCCGGATAGCGAGCATGGGGTAGAGCACAGTTGGGAATTGTGGCTCGGTCTGTCCCGATGGATGAAATTACTAGGTATTTGGCTGAAACTACTTGTTAACATCATAATTTGAACTGATTGACATATTTGGGCTTCATGCCAACTATGTGAATCCTTCAGGGATTAATATCGCTGTTTTTGCATTATGTTTGAATACTATTTGATCTCGGTCTAGGGTTTTAATGCGATTTTGCAAATTCGGTCATTTTTCATGATTTGAAAACTTAAATGATATCTTACTGAGGCTTTAAACTGAGAACTGTTATTTGAATATTGACCTAGTGGCTTATGTGCATTTCTGGATTGAGCATGGATTGGGTTGCGCACCGCAACAGTGTTATATGTGCATTCCTGGACTGAGGATGGATAGGGCTGCGCGCCGCAGCGGTGTGATATTGATATTGCGCTTGGGCTGTAGGAGCCCCTCCGGAGTCTGAACCCCCACAGTGAGCGCGGGTACCCAAATGGATAGGGATGCGCGCCACAGCGGTCATGTGCATTGCATTGCATTCATGCATTGGTTCCTGTTTGTACTATGTGTCATGACATTCAGCACTCTCATTACATTGGCATCCATGCTACTTCGTGCATTGCTTACCAGATACCCTGGTGTTATTTGTTGGTGGAGTGTTGTGCCCGAGGGGCTGACTTATGTACTGACCTGCACTATCTGATATCGCATTCATATACTTGATTGTTGGAAAAGGATATTTTTAAAAGAGGTTTTTAACTAAACCAGATATTTCTAAAGGGTTTTCACGGTTTCACTATTTTCTCAGAGGGTTGTTATGTCCCATATTGCATGATGGAGTACTCTTACGTGATTTCTTGCCACACAGTTATTATTTACTCTTATTACTCACTGAGTTGGAGTACTCACTTTACTTCCTGCACCTCGCGTGCAATTGCAGGTATTATTCACCCGGTAGCGGGTTACTAGCTGATTGAAGGTATGACTATTGAACCTGAGCAAGGTGACCGCCAGCGTTCGCGGCACCGGACGTTGTCTTTAGAATTCCGAAATTTATTTTTGTATAGTATTGGCCCTATAGTTGTCTCCAAGTTTTCTTTAGATGCTCGTGACTTGTGACACCCCGGTCGGATTGTGTTGGGTGGTAAATATCAGTTATTAATGCCATTAACTCGTATTATTCATTCATTTATGTTTATTAACTATTAAACGAGGCATTGTTGTTCTGTTGGATGGCCTTATCTTCACGAGAGGCGCCATCACAACCGAGTTTGGGAATTGGGTTGTGACAATGGAAGTTGGAGATGTTTACTTTAAGAAATGAATTGACGAATGATTTATCTCAAAGACAAAATGAAACGTATTATTCTTCTCCAATTATATACTTAAACAACACGTATAACAGTAAAAGAAAAATATAATTTTTTTCCTCAAATTTTCAATAACAAAGTTAAAATACCTTTCTCAACTCTTCCCCCAAAATGGTACCCCAAACATGGCAAGCAAGTATCTAGACAATTAAGAAAATTAAAATACAAAACTGAGAATAGTGTGTATCACCAAGTTAATTTCTTTCGCCATTTCCATGCATATCCTATATTTCAGCGCCTGCACATTTAATAATTTTCATAAAAATCATATTCTCAAAAAATTCAGTCAGAATGAAGGAATGTCTTGAAATTGATTTGATCTTTGTAAAAGTCATGACAATTTGAAATTAAACGACGTTTACATAAATGGGAGAACGAGGAAATACACAATGATGAAAGACGGAGTAGATCACAGGATGAAAAGAAGGGTCACAATCGTCGATATACCAACTTTTACATTAATACATATTATAAGATCAAAACTAAATAATTGTAGTGCATAGTTACATGTTAGCGAAATCCATAAGCTTTAATATTTGCAAGAAGACAAAATAAAGCAAAAGTAGAAAGTAATTAACAAATATTTAATTATATTTTTGCTGAAGCTTTGACCCAAGCTCACAAGAATTCTTCACTGCTGGATATGTTCTTTGTGTGGTATATGATGAGGTAAGTGGTATTGAAAAAATGAGATATAAATTACTTTACTTACTACTATAATTTTTAAAATAATTACAATCATTGCACGAGCTCTCATTTTTATGGTTGAACTATCACATTCTTCCTCAATATTTCATCTTTTTTAAAGGCAATAACCTCTAAATAAAGAGGCATGAGCTATATGGGATGTTGACTTTTTAAAATAAGAGAAATGAAAAAATATAAGAAAATAGTAAAAAGATAGAGATAAAAGGTATATAGTATTTTTGCACTATGGAATGTGACATATCAACAATTCTATTCCGAGTATGCAACACTATAAAATATGTAAGGACGTAGAAACCACTTCCTCAACATTTCTTCTTCCGAAAAAGAAAAAAGGACTATGTCCATGAGACAAACATGAGAGAAATACATTCAACATCAATAAATCAGATATGTATACTGTATTATTTCTTTGATCATCATCTCAAATGCACCCCATTCGCTCTAAAACTTATCTAAATAAACAAATCGCCTATGAAATTTAACAAATCCACTAAACTAATTATAATTAATAAAAAAGCTTTGGTGAAAAAGCAAAGCAACCTCACAATAAAAAAAGAATATTTGAGAGAATTAGAGAAAAGATAAGAGGGTGAAAAGATTGGAAGCGTATTTCCATTATTCACCGGTGGAGGATTAGTAAAGGATGATTTTTATCTTTAAATTTGGCAGTTGAAAAGTCAAAAAATTTGGTTATAAAATTTTGAAACGGTGCATTTCTCTTTCTTAATAATTAGTAATATGAAACTGCAATTAATTTTTTTCAAAACATGATCTTTCTTTGTCACAATCCAAACCTCGCACTAGTTCTGATGACGCCTCTCGTGAGGACGAGGCCAGCCAACTAAGCCAACTCGTCCTTTCAAAATAATTAAACATAAAAAAAATAGCTTAAATATGACTTAATAATATTAATTAGCGTAAATACCATCCAACACAGCCCTAACCGGGGTGTCACAAGTCAAGAGCATCTATCGTAATGGAAATCCACTACAAGGCCTAAAATGTACAAAAACTGGAATAATGAACAAAAAAAGAGAAACATGGTGCTGCGAACGCTGGTAGTCACCTTTTTAACTCATGTAACTCTGCCTCTGATCGGCCAAAACCTAGTACCGGATGAATAGATACCTGCATCTGCACACGAGGTGCAGGGAGTAAAGTGAGTACTCCAACTCAGTGAGTAATAAAGGTAAATAACAACTAAGCAGTAAGAAATCACGTAAAGCAAACCATCATGCTATATAGAAGCATGGTACAATCCTCTGAGAAAAACAGTGAAACTGTGAAATCTTTGGAAATATCTTGACTCATTTTAAATCTCTTTTGAAAATGATCTTTTCAACAGTTACGAAATGATTTCAAATCAGTTAGTGTCGATAAGCACAGAAAATTCGCCCCTCGGGCACAAATACCACAGTATAACAGGTAAAATGCAAGTAAATATGCAAGATGAGCACATAAAAGTTCGCCCCTCGGGGAGTATCTCAAAACAGTACCAACCCCTCAGGCTCAATATCAATCGCTCAGAACAATATCAGCCCCTCGGGCTCAGTATCAGTCACTCAGCATAATAACAGCCCCTCGGGCTCACTCTCATATCACATGGGTACCCGCGCTCACTGTGGGTGTGCAGACTCTGGAGGGGCCCCTAACGCCCCAAGCGCTATATCAACATAAGACCTGAAAGCCTTCTCACATCACACATAAGGCCTGAAAGCCTCCTCACATCACACTCGAGGCCTGAGAGCCTCCTCACATCACACTCAAGGCCTGAAAGCCTTTTCACCTCACACTCAAGGCCCGAGAGCCTCCTCACATCACACTCGAGGCCTGAGAGCCTCCTCACATCACACTCGAGGCCTGAGAGCCTCCTCACATCACACTCGAGGCCTGAGAGCCTCCTCACATCACACTCGAGGCCTGCGAGCCTTCTCACATCACACTCGAGGCCTGAGAGCCTCCTCACATCACACTCGAGGCCTGAAGGCCTTCTCAGTCCAGGAAACATAATAAGCCCCTCGTGCATCAATAAAATAGTAGTGCTCCCCCACACAGCAGTGGAAATATGATTAAAGTCTCAAAATTTAATTAAAGCGGCTGAGTTTGTAAAGTAGTATAATCATTAGGACTGAGTGCAAGTAATATCTCAAAATAGTGAGGAAACAGTGATAACAATCCCCGAAGGATTCAAATAGTTGGCATTAAGCCCAAAATATGGCAATAAGCCCAAATCATGATAATAACAAATAAGTTCCGTCAAATACGCGGTAAAATCATCAATCGGGACGGACCAAGTTACAATCCCCAACGGTGCTCTACCCCATGCTCACTATCCGGCGTGCAAGTCACATTAATATAGCACTACGATATGCAGTCCGGGGTTTCAAAAACTCAGGATATCATTTATAATCATTACTCACCTCGAACCGGTGAAATTCCTAACTCGCAACGCTTTTGCTCCTCAAATCGGCCACCACGCGTATCGAATCTGACCAAAACCACAATGAATACGTCACAATAGGCTAAGGGAACATAACCTAATCGAAAAAAATTGAAAATCATGAAATTTACAATACCCGAGCCCTGGGCCCACTTCTTGAAACTCAGAAATTTTCACCTCAACAGATTCCATATCTCGCCATGAGTCTATACATATCAAAAACTCTCAAATCCGACCTCGAATTGCCTTCAAATTCCAATTTAAAAATCTCAAAACTCAAGCCCTAGTTCTCCCATTTTTAGGCTTAATTTCCATGAATTTCTAGGTGAATTTCACAACACAAACGAGTTTTAAGACCAAAATTCTTACCTCAAGTCGCTTCCCCTAGAATCCCTCTTTAATCTCCACCAAGAAGCTCTCAAAATGATCTATTATGGAGGAAAAATGACCACCCAAAATCGTGGATGAAGTGTCTATAACTTTGTGCCTAGCCCCAGCAATTCCTTCATCGCGATCGCGACCAAGGCCACGCGATCATGAAGCATTAAAATCCCAGGCTTCAAAAATGACCTATGCGAACGCGACCAAACGACTACAAACGCGATGCTTCAACTTCCACAACTACCCGAACACCTCCAAACAGCTGCGAACGCGAAGCACAAAGAACTCACCCTCCGCGATCGAGTGCCCACTAATGCGAACGCGAAGAACAATAACCTGGAATGCCAAAATCCTTCTACGCGATCGTGACTACACCTACGCGATCGCGATGACCAAAAATCCTCTGCACTGCTGCTGCAATTTTTGCAATTATTCTAAGACTCAAAACTTCCCGTTAGCCATCCGAAATCACCTTGAGGCCCCCGGGACCTCAACCAAAAGCACCAACACATCCTTAAACATCATTAAAACTTGTTCCAATCATCAAAACACGTCAAACAACACTAAAATCATCAATTCCCATCAAATTCAATCCTAAGTTCTTCAAAAACTTCCGAAACACGCATTTGATAAAAAACCCAACCAAATCACCTCTGAATGACCTGAAATTTTGCACACACATCCCAAATCACATAACGAAGCTATGACAACTCTCAGAATTTCATTCTAACACTCGGATCAAAACCTCACCTACCAACCGGAATTCGCCAAAATACTAACTTTGCCAATTCAAGCCTAATTCTACACAGGACCACCAAAATAACTTTCGATCACGTTCCTAAGTCATAAATAACCTAACGAATCTAACCAAATCATAAAAACTCAGATCTGATCTTATATACAAATAAGTCAACTCTCGGTCAAACCTTTCAAATTCTAAGCTTTCTACTGAAACTGTTCCTTCAATTCATTCCAAATTTTCCTGAAAACCAAAACCAACGATCTACATTAGTCATAATATATAACATGAGGCAAGTCATGCCCGAGAACTGGAGATCAAAGTGCGAAGGCTCAAAACAACCGGTTGGGTCGTTACATCCTCCCCTACTTAAACACACGTTCGTCCTCGAACGTACCCAGAGCTATTCTAAAAGCCGACCAATCGCTGAATAACCCTTCCAAGCATATACATGGTGGTAATCCCACGTCACCCGATATCACATAGGTCTGACAACACATTTTTAACTATAATTACACAATCCAGTCTAGCCTACAAATCATAGAACCACATTCCACTTTCCGAAATCATACACAAGATCAGAACCACACATTTTTATTCATAATAAGCCCGAACTAGCTATACTAACCCATACCTGCAACCTCAGGTGCAATCATATGATGTACCACCTAACTCAAACACTCGAAATGATAACTTCTATTCATTGCAGCTGCATGCAACACCCGAATACCGGTAGAAAACCCCTTATCAAGTAAGGTCTTATTCCAACACTTCTATATACTGCTAATGATAAATGGAACATGTAATAAACCGTAACCATCACTCTGGTCAACCATTCATGAAATAACTTCCTTTTTGGCTAATACCACAGCAGATTTCCGAACCGAACCTCTATATTATCCTTCCAACAAGCTGAAATCAAATTCGTTTGTATTCATTAATGACCCCAATGATCACCTCGAATCCGACACACCTGGTGATATGACACATCAATACAAGCCTAATCCACAACTTGTATAATTCGCGCACCAATAAGTTACAGTCTGAATATATTCAAATCGTAAAAATGTCCCCAAATGAAAGAGCTGTACCTCAAGATCATCACAACATAAGGCTGAGACCCCGTATCACATCATAGAAATAGAACACATGAATCTACCCCAAAAGGTCATATCTCCGCATAGTCTCGCCACAATGGGCGATCCTATCCAAACACTGTTACATATGAAACACCTCAAGTCACTATGCTCAAAATCAACAGCCACGCACAATTTGATGTCTGGAACCAAAGCAATTCATTACACCCATGGTTAAACAAATAACATATGCCACACAACCCGATAGGACATATCCGATACGCCATTCACTAAGAAACGCTCAATCACCATTCCCGATCGAATCACACTAAGAGACCCCAATTGAACCGCACCATAAGTGCCAATAACCAATAAATCATAACATCTCACAACACAAAAAGGAAACTCACAGGTCTCCCAAATTACTAGCAAGCTCAATAATGATCGAATCAACCTACCCTTAAACAATATAATGCGGGGCCAACCAAGCCGACTCAAGCTAGAACACGCATCCACATTGACATGCCAATGAACTCATCATGAAGGAAGCCTGAAACTGCTCCTTCCACTACTACAACTCCTACCAGATCCATACGATACGGTGCCCGGCACCAAATCCATACCAAAATCCACAACCTCGCCCGGTGACATGCCCGGCCACAAGAAATACATCCGAAAATCCCTCAACTCCAGAACTGAATCAATGGTATAGACCTCTGCACTGACATCCATAACGAAGGCCCAATTAAGAAAAGCAAACCTTCCCAACCGTCCGCTGGTCTTTGAAATATAAACCACTCTGCTAGAACATAATCCGACGCACCTCGCCACTCAACCCGTGGTGTTTCTGGCATAGCCCATAGCGCAATAGTCCAGAATACCCAAACACTGAGACAACCAGTCTACACCCCAATATCATATCCAAAATCTAACTTACCAAGCAAAGAAAGATCCAATCGGGCCTCCAAATCCCCAGTAGTTGCTAAACAGTGCCGACACACACGATCTACAACCACATCATAGCCTGTATATGAGAACTTCCATCTCCATATCCACACGACACATGAATAATCATATCTGATCCCAATTTCACCGTCCGAACACATGCACACCTTTAGTACCCAAATCATTCCACGATAGATACTCTAAAACTCCCATGTGACATATAAGTAACTCAAATATCAGCAGTCGATCCAACCTGAAAGTGCTGTATTACTACTGAAGTGCCATCAGCTTAATCACATTGCTCTTTTTCTAAAACCCATACTCTCATCAAATCACTTCCAAATAACAATACCTTTTCCTTAATCATCTGAGGCTACCCGCTGCCTAGGAGTTTTATGAACTTCTTTTCAAAACTGAACTGAAATTTTGTACACGCAAATCTCGATCCTCCACAACATACCACATATACCATACCATCCAAGGATAACAAGAAAACTTTTATCTCCCTTCTGAGCCACAGACATCTATGCACTCAACTACTCAAGAACTTCCATTGGTCCCATCTAGAAGAAAAGTAATTACACATCCCATGTCTCTCATATTCACAGAAAATGCTCATCTTTAACCAAGGTAGAAATCAACAAAAACTCTCCCAATTCTGTTTGCATAAATTAAACTGGCAAGACTGAATCCTTCTAACTAGACCAAGCTAAGCAATCATCAAAACCCATGAGCAGTGCTGCAAAAATACGTGTAAGCACCCTTTACCTCGAACACATACAAAGAATTAATCATATTCTTACCATACCGATTCGGTCTACCATCAAGATACTCCATCCATCTAAATTTCCTTCAGTTTCACCTCAACTTAATCTTTCCTCTTGCTGTAGTACCATAATTTCCCTAACCCAGGCTCACTACACGAGACCCAAACATAAGACCACACTGTCTACGACCCATAAGTCGTTGCATACTCTCTCAAATTTTTCCTAGAAACACCACATTCCAGAATACTTTACTCTGAAGAACTTCCTGGAGATCTAAATCCGTTACCTTTACTTTCCTGATACCGATACATAGAATCCCATAATTAACATAAAATACCACAAGTTTGAACCTCTTCCAATGAAAGCAACAACTTCTAACTACATATGCAACATAAAGCACTCAACCGCTGTATACAGACTT
The DNA here is from genome assembly GCA_026770625.1 of Nicotiana glauca. Classification (NCBI taxonomy): domain Eukaryota; kingdom Viridiplantae; phylum Streptophyta; class Magnoliopsida; order Solanales; family Solanaceae; genus Nicotiana; species Nicotiana glauca. Next base: position 53,046 of record MU729979.1, read on the forward strand.
TTGGACACATTAGAACTATTCTCACAAGTCATTCACTCTTATTCAAACTGCAACTTACTGACCTAATGAATAGAACCACCCGTGCCTCATTGGCATTCTGATACCGCAAAAATGAAGTCCTTATCCCAATACAACCGAGTAACTTCCTGCTCTACACGCCGAGCGTCATTTACCAATAACACTCTAGACATTCCATGGTTCTCACACTCTATGAGGCATAATGTAACCTTTGTCAAAAATTTTCTTTACTCTAGTCATAGCTAACTCACTCGCACGCCCCAAACTGGAACCAACATAGCACCTAACCGTGCAATCAACTGCTCACAGCAGACTCCCCCACTTGGGTCGAAGCCATAGATCAAGACACACTCAACAACTCATAGCACTTTCACTCTATTGATGACACAATACCATAGTGAGATTAAACACAAATCATTTATAAGTTTGTGAAAACACAGGTCATCCAGTACTGCAAATCTTTTTCAAATTTTGCATTCATCCCCGCCACAGATAAGCCCACTCTCTTAAGTGACCCAAAAATTCAAATTCCAACACGTACCCTTCCATTACATCTGAGATCTTCTAACATACATATAAGGATTACGCCACTTCAGAACACTCCACCGGAGATAACCCACCTGCTTTGCCTCAATATAAAATCTTCATATACCTTCCACTGTCATACACATTACACAGCCACTTATTCTTCCTGAGTCTGAACTCATACTGCAACATGAAATTTACTTCACTCCCAACTAGGAGACACAAAAAGATTCTTCACGCGCCCATAACTCGAAACTATACATTCAATCACAATTCAAATCACATACTTAATAGTTCATTTATCATCCCGCAGACCTTCCTCGTCACTTTCAATTTACATAGATGCATCTCGCAGTACTAACATACTCATCACGTAGCTAACCAGCCATCACTCCTACTAATAAGGACAATACTGAACATATAAGTTCAAAACACTTACTCACACAATCAGCACTTCGGTGCTCAAGCCATAGGCAAAGACTCAGCCTCAAGTCCTCCAGACTGGCCCAACATCCAACTCATAGAGATCGCATCTCACCCCTTGATTGGGGAATCACAAGCCCTCAAGACACATCTGATACTAAGCGCTCATGCGTGCATACAAACATGTGGAAGGAATTTCAAGAGTCTTTTTTCAAGCTGAATCAAGGACGCATGATAAGAATTCAAGAATGTGAAGTTTTCCAAAAGGTTCTGCAGCCTCTCGAGGATAAATACAGACGTCTCCCTACCGATCCGTGAGACTCTACTAAACCTACTCATGACTCGTGAGACCTAGTAACCTAGGCTTTGATACCAACTTGTCATGACCCAAACCTCGCATTGATCGTGATGGCGCCTCTCGTGAGGACAAGGCCAACCAACTAACCCAACTCGTCCTTTCAAAATAGTTAAACATAAATAAAAAGCTTAAATATGACTTAATAATATTAATTAGCGAAAATACAACACAACACAGCCCTAACTGGGATTTCACTAGTCACGAGCATCTATCGTAATGTAAATCCACTACAAGGCCTAAAATATAGAAAAACCGGAATAATAAACAAAAAAAGAAAAACATGGTGCTGCCAACGCTAGCAGTCACCTCTTTCACTCATGTAACTCTACCTCTGATCGGCCAAAACCCAGTACTAGGTGAATAGATATATGCATCTGCACACGAGGTGCATGGAGTAAAGTGAGTACTCCAACTCAGTGAATAATAAAGGTAAATAATAACTGAGCAGTAAGAAATCACGTAAAGCAAACCATCATGCTGTATAGAAGCAAGGTACAATCCTCTGAGAAAAACAGTAAAACAGTGAAATATTTGGAAATATCTTGGCTCAGTTTAAATCTCTTTTGAAAATGATCTTTTCAACAGTTACGAAATGATTTCAAATCAGTTAGTGCTAATAAGCATAGAAAATCCTCCCCTCGGGCACAAATACTACAGTATAACAGGTAAAAAGGCAAGTAAATATGCAAGATGAGCACATAAAAGTTCGCCCCTCGGGCAATATCTCAAAACAGTACCAGCCTCTCGGGCTCAATATCAATCGCTCAGAACAGTATCAGCCCCTCGGGTTCAGTATCAGTCACTCAACATAATATCAGCCCCTCAGGCACACTCTCATATCACATGGGTACCCGCGCTCACTATGGGTGTGCAGACTCCGGAGGGGCCCCTTACGGCTTAAGCACTATATCAACATTAGGCCTGAAAGCCTTCTCACATCACACATAAGGCCTGAAAGCCTCCTCACATCACATATAAGGCCTGAAAGACTCCTCACATCACACTCGAGGCCTGAGAGCCTCCTCACATCACACTCAAGGCCTGAAAGCCTTTTCATATCACACTCGAGGCCTGAGAGCCTCCTCACATCACACTCAAGGCCTGAAAGCCTTCTCATATCACACTCGAGGCCTGAGAGCCTCCTCACATCACACTCGAGGCCTAAGAGCCTTCTTACATCACACTCGAGGCCTGAGAGCCTCCTCACGTCACACTCGAGTCCTGAGAGCCTCCTCACATCACACTCAAGGCCTGAAGGACTTCTCAGTCCAGGAAACGTCATAAACCCCTCGGGCATCAATAAAATAGTAGTGCTCAGCCCAAACAATAGTGGAAATATCATTAAAGTCTCAAAATTCAGTTAAAGCGGCTGAGTATGTAAATAAGTATAATCATTAGGTCTGAGTGCAAGTAATATATCAAAATAGTGAGGAAACAGTGATAATAATCCCCGAAGGATTCAAATAGTTGGCATTAAGCCCAAAATATGGCAATAAGCCCAAATCATGATAATACCAAATAAGTTCCAGTCAAATACACGGTAAAATCATAAATCGGGACGCCCAAGTCACAATCCCCAACAGTGCTCTACCCCACGCTCACTATCCGGCGTGCAAGTCACCTCAATATAGCACTACGATGTGCAGTCCGGGGTTTCAAACCTTCAGGATATCATTTACAATCATTACTCACCTCAAACCGGTGAAATCCCTAGCGCGCGATGCCTTTGCCCATGAAATAAGCTTCCACACGCGTTGAATCTGACCAAACCACAACGAATACGTCACAATAGGGAAAGGGAACATAATCCAATCGAAAAGAATCGAAATCATCAAAAATCCCAAAATTTACAAAACCCGGGACCACTTCTCAAAACTCAGAAATTTTTACCTTAATGGATTACTTATCTCTCCACGAGTCTATACATATCAAACGCTCAAATCCGACCTCGAATGGCCCTTCAAATTTCAATTTAAAAATCTTAAAACTCAAGCCCTATTTCTCCCATTTTTAGGCTTAATTTCCATGAATTTCTAGGTGAATTTCACAACACAAATGAGTTTTAAAAATTCTTACCTTAAGTCGCTTCCCCTAGAATCCATCTTTAATCTCCACCAAGAAACTCTTAAAATGATCTAATCGCGGATAAAGTGTTTATAACTTTCTGCCCAACCCCAGCAACTCCTTCATCGTGATCGCGACCAATGCCACGCGATCGTGAAACATTAAAATCCCAGGCTTCAAAAATGACCTATGTGAACGCGACCAAATGACTACGAATGCGATGCTTCAACTTCCACAACTACGCGAACACGTCAAAACACCTGCGAACGCGAATCACAAAGAACTCACCCTCTGCGATTACGTACCCACTAATGTGAAGAGGAAGAACAATAACCTGGCCTGCCAAAATTCTTCTACACGATCGCGACTTCACCTACGCTATCGCGATGACCAAAAATCCTCTGCACTGCTGCTGCAATTTTTGCAATTATTCTAAGACTAAAAACTTCCCGTTAGCCATCCGAAATCACCCCGAGGCCCCCGGGACCTCAACCAAAAGCACCAACACATCCTATAACATCATTAAAACTTTTTCCAATCATCAAAACACGTCAAACAACACTAAAATCATCAATTCTCACCGAATTCAAGCCTAAGTTCTTCAAAAACTTTCGAAACACGCATTTGATAAAAAACCCAACCAAATCACCTCGGAATGACCTGAAATTTTGCACACACATCCCAAATCACATAACGAAGCTGCGACAACTCTCGGAATTCCATTTTGACCCTCGTATCAAAACCTCACCTACCAACCAGAATTCGCCAAAATACTAACTTTGCCAATTCAAGCCTAATTCTACACCAGACCTCCAAAATCACTTCCGATCATGCTCCTAAGTCATAAATCACCTAATGAAGCTAATCAAATCAAAAAAACTCTGATCCGAGCTCATATACAAATTAGTCAACGCTCGGTCAAACCTTTCAAATTCCAAGCTTTCTACTGAAACTCTTCCTTCAATTCATTCCAAATTTTCCTGAAAACCAAAACCAAAGATCTATATTAGTCATAATACATAACACGAGGCAAGTCGTTCCCGAGTCATGGCGATCAAAGCAAAGGCTCAAAACGACCGGTTGGGTCATTATATTCTTTCACCAGGTAACTGTAATTAATACTTAAATTTTTTAATTATTAGTGAAGGAGCCTGCCTTTTCATTTCTTAACCGTACAGAGGCGCAAGTAATTAAGATGTTAAATGAAAGGGTATGACTTTGAGTTTTTTGCTATTAAAAAAATAGGAGAAAATCTCGAAAAAGGAGGAAAAAATAAATATGATTCCAAGCATTTGAGACATGCCACATCAACTTTCTCATTCCCACAATTATGTGTGTGTGTATCTATATATATATATATATATATAGATTATCTAACAGATTTGTTGCTGAGGTAAGACATTTTTACTAATTTCCATGTATTTCTAATAATAAGTTGTCTTTTTTTTAAATCTCTAATTGATTTTCTGTAACAACCCAACCGGTCGTTTTGAGCTCTAGCACGTCGTTCAATATTTTGAAGCCATGAGCAGCCTCGCTTCAGGAAATGTGACTTATGCGCGTGGTTGGAACTAAATTTTGGGGTGTTCGGGAATGATTTAGAAAGAGAATTATTATTTCGAAAGTTTTTAGTTGAAGAATTGACTAAAACTAGATTTTTGAGTAAACGACCTCGGAATCAGGATTTGAAGGTTTCAACAGGTACGAATGATGATTTCGGACTTGGACGTATGTCCGGATCAAGTTTTGGAAGACCCGGAAATGTTTCGGCACCTATTGAGGAAATTCGCATTCTTGGAAGAATTTCATAAGTTTGGGTTGAAGTGCATTTTAGGGTTATCGATATCCATTTGGGATTTCGAGTTTGGGAATAGCTCTGTATGGTAATTTTTGTATTGGAAGCGCGATCGAAAGTGAATTCGGAGGTCTGTGGGTCATTTTGGAGTCATTTGGCTAAAGATAGAAATTTGAAGATTTTTTAGGAGTTTGACCGGAGGTGGATTTTTTGGAACTTCGGAGCGAGGCAAGTCTCATTCCTAACCTTGTGAGAGGGAATTATCCCCATAGGTAAAATAATTGGTTATGTGCTTCTTATTGTGGGGGCTACGTATGCACGAGGTAATGAGAGTCCGTGCGTACCTACTATTATATTTAAGTCGGGGTAGACTAGGACACAAAAGCATGCTATACTTGGAATATTTGTAATCTTATTGACGGTTTGAATTGCTTAAATCATATCGAATTAGTAAATGAATTTCTAAAAAGATTAAATTTCACTTTCTTAAATCGTTAAAAGAGAATTGGCTTTTTTTTATGGATAAATGCTTCCTGATAAATTCTTAATTGGTGTCACGCCCCCTTTTTTCCTTGCGAAAGTCCGGGTTTCGACATTTATTAGGAACAACTCATTTCCTTTTGGGAATTGGGTATTTGAAGAGTCGTCACCTAACAGATTAAGGTGTGTTAGGGAACCTAGAGAAATTAACTCATATAACTAGTTTGTATTACTAGAGATTGGCTAAGGGCTCGAAATAACTTTGAGGGGAAGGTGTTAGGCAAATCTCGCGGTCTACAACGGTGAGTCCTGATCGAACTTAATTACTTGAATTAGTCATTTAATAGATAGGCGGTCTAATCACACATATGTAAATAAAGGAATTTTAATAGATAGGTAGTATAAGCATACATATGCAAATAAAGGAAGTTTAATAAATAGACAGTCTAAGCATACATATGCAAATAAAGGAAGTTTAATTGATAGGCAGTCTAAGCATACATACGTAAATAAGGTGAGGGAAGCCCTAGGTTTGTTAGCCTATAGGATCACATGTGTACAATACCCAATAAGCCTTCCTCAAATAGAGGGGTTACACGTGGCATTAGCGCACATTTCATCATATCCTTTGCTACCCGATTCCCTCTCCTTAGTCATAGCCTAAAGTGTTCTAGCAACCCCAAGACATATCTTATGCAATGCATTACCCATCCGTTTACTTATATAGTCCCAGAGTTATTTTAGTACTTCTGGTTAGGATGAATCTAGACTCTCCTACAATAATTAAAGGAGGAAACTCTAGGCGACAAACAAAAACGATTAGGGATGTCAAGTAAAGAATAATTAAAAGGGGCTCACATATTACCTCCACAAATAGAACAAAGAAATGCACATTTCAGACAACAGTATTTTAGACATTTGATAAGAATCCTAATGACAGGATATCTAGGTGAACACAAATCAGAACATATGCAAACCTTTATTAAAGCGGGAACCAATACCTAATCAGTTTGCCTACTGATTTTAGAGGGGATTGTTGAATCTGGGTAGTTAATCAAAAGCAGAATTTTACAATTTACATGATTTTTATTCGCCATATAGGCTTGCCTAGGCATGTAACAATGATATCCTATGGACATGATATCTAGTCGTCAATCAGAACTAGTAAAACCATTTTAAACAAGTAGTTTTGGTTCATTAGATCCTATGGCATGTTGTCAAGATGTGAGGACTAATTTTAGACAATGTAGTAATTTTAAACCTGATTGGCACGCGAGGATTGATTTTGAACTCACAAACATAGTGTCGAGAATGTAAGATTGGTTATAGACCCTACAAACATGGTTTCTAAGTGCTAAATACATTGAACCTATTAGCATGCAGAAATTAACTTTAAACATATAGGCGTCATATCTAAATGTGCAAAGACTAATTTTTAACTTATAAGCGTGATATCTTGAATGCATGCAAATAGCACAACGATATGATTTCTAATTGCAGAAGTGGATTTGAACCCTATAGTCATGATATCTAGAATGCACACAAGTGGTAAATATTGCAATGTCCTACAGGAATGGCTTATAGGATGTAAACGTTGATTTTAAATCCTATCGGCATGATATCTACTCATTCCAAATAAAATATGTATAATAGTCCCTTCATGTTTACTAATCTCCCCAATATCTGTTTACAAAATAATTATTACATACCAATATTGAATGAATTGTGTAAATAAACATAAACCTTCTATAGGAATCCTGAATTTGGCCCAAAATAAACCTAGGGATGCTAGGCCTTCATAACAGTCTCAAATGCCAAAAATCTCATAGCCAATGGTGTGTCCTGGTGTGTCAAAGTTCCTTAAGGACCTCAAGGATCCCGAGCAGTGTTCACACCAAGACTATTTCTTAAAATAGAGAACATATTATGTGCAGTGTGGAAGGGCCAACCCTGGTGTGCCAGAGTTTAGAGCAATCTTAAGGATTCCTAGGCAGTACACACACTAGAGGGGCAGAACGTAATAGTCTAAGAGTAAAGTGAGAGTGCTTTGTCACACCTCCTTTTTCTTACCCCATTTGTAAGAACCTATTTATTACACCCCGGGAAGGAATATAATAAAAGGAAGGATTTTTTCCAATTTAAGGACAGTCGGAAAGGGATTTATTTATTTAGTTTCAGAGTCGCCACTTGGAAGATTAATGGTGTCCCAAGTCACCGGATGAATCTCGAACCGAGGAAAGTTTGACTCTGTTACAGTCTGCGAACTAGAAATCCGGATAAGGAATTCTGTTAATCCGGGAGAAGGTGTTAGGCACTCCCGAATCCGTGGTTCTAGCACGGTCTCTCAACTGTTGTATTTGTCTTTATCTGATTTTTATACTTTAATATTCCGCTTTATTATTTAATTGTACAAAAAATTACAACGTCATGAAAATGTATTTTTGACCACGTCGTACCAGTACGCCCGTGGCTTTCAACACATTTCAACTTCGTTGAGATTTGGATTTGGGTCACATAAATGTGCACCCGTATTAAGAAGGTAATATTATTACAAATCGTGCCTAAAACATCTACGTCTTATTAACTTTGGGAAAGACTGTGAAATTTGCTAAACGGTCCTTCCAAATCTAAGATTTTTATAACAATTTATTTGAGGGCCCCGCAATTGTGTATTTAATGCGGCGAGGCTCATCTCATTTTATTAAGGCCATATCTAAAGTATACTATATTTTCTATGTGTTTTGTCTCTAATATCAAAGGAAAAATCTTAATTGTTTATCATTACCTATTAATTTGGCATTTTTGGGCCACAAACTCATAAGAGTCCAGGCTTATTTCTTATTGGGCTTAATTACAGCCCATATAACAAGTTCCCAATCCAAATTTCGGTTCAGGACAGTCCACAAAACTGTGGTCCAGAACAGTCTTCAATACCATTCGACCAGGCCATTCATGTAAATGTTCTACTAATGGCCCAAACCAGTATATTTTCTTATTAAATGATGCAGGTCCATGTATAACATTTACTGAATTTGGGCCTTGCATTTGGACCTTTCTCAAATTGAACTCGCAACAGAGGATGTTTTTGTTTTATTTACTTCATTTTTCAGATTAAACTCAAACGCAATTATGCACGTAACTACAGGAAATTTTCCTTTATTTCAAATTTATGTACAGAATTGGATCTAATGTAATGAAAATTCAAAAGATCGAAACAAGCTATAATTCTATCACGAGTACCATTTTTACTAAGTATTTGAAGTTATTTCTAACATTAATCACTTTGAACTAAAACTTATTGCTATCATAGTTGAACTATTTTTGATTTATGACATTACTTCAAAGGTGATATCAAATTGACACATTATAGTGATGTTTTAATCTACGGAATCTGTTATATTCACTAAACATGGAACAATTATGATTTGAATCTATATGTATTATCAGATGTTAAACACGCATTACAGAAATAACTCTGATTATTTTTTTTTCAATTTCAGTATACAGGTAATAATACCTAACAGAACTAGTTTCAGGAGCTTAAATCCATTCTACTTTATATTTTTAAAATAATGTCATATAACCTCAACTATAGTACGAAACTATCTAAAACTAAAGCCAATATCAAATTAAAGTTCAACAGTCCAGTCCAATTTATTACATATTAAACTAATCCTAACGAATACAAAGGATCAAGGTCAATGAATCAACAGTAAAATACGAAATGACATGTAAACTTTCACTTCGTCTTCTTCAATTTCAGAATTTACATCAATGATAGAAGTGTACCTGGAAGTAAAAGGAAATCAATGAGATCTAGTAACAGAAACAGGATCAGCACAGTGATAACAACAGCAATCAATTAGCCTCAATCAACACCAGTTGAACCACAGCAATATCAGATCAACAACAGCAAACCAGTATATAACCCGTCACTTGATTAACAAAATGTAACTCCCACACAAAAACTCGACAATTAGTACCAATCGAATTCCAGATTGAATGTTGAAACTAATGAGACAGTAGGATTCTCGAGCTATTTCTGATATTTTTTGTATTTTTGAGTTTCGAAATAAGAAATCTCTAAGATGAAGATGCAGAGATGATTTTTAGTATGATTTCAGATTGGCCAGGCTTCCAAACTTCTAAACTTGTTAAATGAAGGCTCATGAAGCCTATTTATAGATTTGAAAAGAGAGGGAATTTCAAATTCTGAAATTTTCCCTTAGTCCTTTTCTTTTATTGCAATTAGACCCCTATTATTTTATTTAATCGACCCTTTTCCCCTTTATTAATACAGTATTACCTCTTTTCCCCAATCTAGAATGTTCCTTTCCTTGGCTTTTACCCTTTTACCGCTACCTCTAATTGGCATTTACTGCACTACCCTTTTATTATGCCTGAAATACCCTTAACCCCTTAAGTATTTACCATTAAACCGAATAGTATTCCCAAATCTACCCCTACCCCTTAGGATTATTACAATGAACTAAATGACATTCCCCGAACTAACCCTGCTTCCCTATTTCAATTACCCTTCACCCGTACTGCCCTTAACCCATATTATAACCAAATTCCCCAAAATTACTCTAAAAATCAAGATCGAAAACCTTAACTAATTACCAGAACTAATCAAAATTTATCCAGCTATAACCAAATCAAACCTAGGCAATCAGACTTATATTAATCCATTAACAAATTTCAGAAACCAATCAAACAATAAAGAATTAGATTATTCAGTTAAAAGAAAAACCCTAATTACTAATCAAATTTATCAAACAATCAGAACCTAAGAACTAGGTCTAACAATATACTTATTCGAACAGAAATCAAAAACCTAAAACTATATCATTTTCATCAAGAATTAATCAACAAAAGAAAATCATAGACATGCAAACAAACAGAAGTAAAAAGGAAAAATGAACTTAGCTTTTCTTGCTTTCTTATTTCTTCTAGACTTTTCTTTCTTTCTTCTTTTCTTTTCTTTCTTCATTTTTTCTTGATTTTACAGGATTTTAAAACCTTGAATATTATTTTCTTAGACTTTTGAATCTCCAGCAGACTTTTGAGTCTTAGTATGAACCTTTTCAGTAGGTTTTCAAGATTAAAGGCTTTTATAATAGGACCTAGGGTGGTTAAGGGACGCTATAGGATGATTTTGGAGTGGTAGTGTTCGCCGGAGTGGGGTTCCGGCGACACTTAAATCAATATTCGAGGAGATCCAGGCTTGTTTGAGGAAAAAGAGTTAGAGGGGTGGAATGGGGAAGCCTAGGCAGTTCTGGGGTGTTAAGGGTGAAGGCAGAAGCCTACATTGTGTTTGCCGGAGTAGGGTTCCGGCGACACTTGGGATGAATATTTGAGGAGATACAGCCTGTTTCGAAGGAAACTAACTATGGGGGGTGGAAGAGGGGGCTAAGATCCTTCTGTGGTGTTAATGGTGAGGGTAACAGCGTAGGTGCCGTCTCCCGCCGGTGAGATTTCCGGCGAGACTGAGAGAAGTTGGGGAAAAACGGCTAGGGTTTGTGTATAGAGGAAGGAGATGAAATGATTTAAGAATAGGGTTTTTGTATATTTAAAACCTTAGGATTACTAGGGACCGTTAGATTAGAAATAATTGACGGTTGAGATTCATTTGACACATACACGACGTCGTTTGGTTTAGTGATGATTCAATTCTACCCGTTAGATCAATCAACTGAACGACCAAGATTTGACAACTGAAACGTCGTCGTTTGGCTTATTAAATGGTTTGTACACCTAACCGTTTGATCAAATTAATCAATGGCCTAGATTGCTTAAACTTAGACGGTGTCGTTTAGTTTTAAAACCAGGCAGACCGGCATTTTCTTTTGGGCTTGGGATTGATTGGGCTAGTGTATATATTTTTTGGGCTATTTATGTTATTAGCCCAATTTTTATGTGTGTTTAACTATTTATCTTGTATTTTTTTTTGTATTTTATTTCCTTTATATTATTTTTTTTTGTATTTTCCTTTTTGTATTTTGTATTTTGTATTTTGTATTTCTTTCTTGTATTTTCTTTTCTTTTATTTTTTCTGATTTGGCTAACTAATTAACTTTCTATTTTTATGGTATTTTCAATTAAAAACATAAAATGCTATTTTCATTTTCTTTAATTTGTTTTTTTAAAATGTATTAATACCAAAATTGTTAAAATCCTAATACTCATGCATATTTTGTATATTTTTATGAATTATTATGCAATTAATTGACACAAAAATGCAATAAATATAAAAAAAAATTTAAAAAAAATCATTTGTTTAGATTTTGGGAATAATTTGCTTAGGGCAAAAATTACGTGCTCACATGCTTGACATAGTTTAGAAAACACTTAGTAAAACAGCGTAGAGATAACTTTCAAGAGTGAAAAGATTTTCAGGAATAGATATAGTTTTGAGGAACTACTAAGAGTGGAAAACAGATTTTGAAATCAATTTTGAGTAGAACAAATATTCAACCATACAATCACACATACTTGGAATGCCCATAATCACAACTATTTAACATGCAGCTTTACAAAGAAGGATCATGGGGTTGGGTGCATATAGGGCTCATATCAGGGATATATGATCAAGGTACAAGGGGGATGCAAATGCACATAATAATTAGAAGTCTACAGATTCAGAGACCTAGCAGATTAGATAATAGGCAATTAAGACATAGAGACAGAGTGTAGGAATAATCATGTTGAAGACAGGGATGCATTGAACAAGATTAACAACACAATTATGGTCAACCAAATACATTAGGAGACTAAGTTACTAACATAATCACTATCGCGCTCTTTTTTTCTTGCGAAATCGGGTTTATGACATTTGGGAGGACAACTCGTTTCTTTTGGGAATCAGGTTTAATTTGAAGAGTCGTCACCTAATGATTAGGGTGCATGAGGACACCAAGGAGATTTTGATTTGAGTAACTAGAGATAGGATAAGGGCTTGAAATTATTCTAAGGGGAAGGTGTTAGGCACCCCTCAGAATCCACTAGTATGGTTCCCGCCCAGACTATTATTGTGAATTTAGATGCGAATAACACGTAGACAAATAAAACTTCAAATAAGAGGGGATTTTCACATAAGGGTTTACAAACAAATAAAGTCGAAAAAAAACTAAAAGAAAGCTGATTTTTTTTCTCAAAAGAAAGAGTTTGAAATTCTTTTAAAAGAGGCAAGAATAAGGGCAAAGAGGTCCTAAGTTTATAACAACATAGATCATCCCACACAATGCTCGGTAATCACTCCTCAATGATGGGTACGCGTGGCATTATTGCGTGGTCATCATATCCATATCTAGTTAAGGTCTGATTAAATACTGAACATGGGGGAACTTAAAGGTTGAAGCGGACTTATTTATTACATAATTCAGATAAGAAGCCCAAATCAGGCCTACCTGTTGGTTGTAGCTATTACCAGAACTGATTTAATTTAACTTTACCCTAAGACTTGCCTAAGTGTTAGACAAAGATCTTATAGGCATGGTTTCTTCTAAATTCAGAAAGTAATGAAACAACAAGGTCTAAAATAAATTGAATATGTACTGGTTTTAGAAGGGTAGTCTACTAAAAGAAAGGCCAGTTTCAATGAAAGTTATGAGTTCTACAGTTAACAACACCGTCGTTTCTGATTTTTAATTCCATATGCGAGTGAAGCGGCTCAGATTCGATTAGGAGTTCCTATTGTCATGCTTTCTACACGTAGTTGATTTTGAACGTGGTATAAAATGCAGGAAACTTGTTTTAATACTTATGATCATGATACCTAAATGCAGAAATTGTTTGAAAACATATAAACATGATCTCTAAGTGCAGAAATTTTTTGAAAAGCCTATGAACATGATTTCTAAATGCAGAAATTATTTGAAAAACCTATAGGCATGACTTTTATATGCAGAAATTATTTGAAAAGCCTATTAACATGATTTCTAAGTGCAAAAATTATTTGAAAAACCTATAGGCATGATTTTTATATGCAAAAATTATTTTAAAAGCCTATGAACATGATTTCTAGGTGCAGAAATTATTTGAAAAACCTATAGGCATGATTTCTATATGCAGAAATTATTTTAAAAGCCTATGGGCATGATTTCTATATGCAAAAATTATTTGAAAAGCCTATAGGCATGATTTTTATATGCAAAAATTATTTGAAAAGCCTATAGGCATGATATATACCCTTTTGGAACACATAGTTATCCACTCTTTTCACTAGCCATCCCCAAGAGTTTATTACAAGTTATTACAGCCCAGATTAAAGTAAAAATACATTAGAAAAATATAAATAAAAGTACAACTAAGGAGAGTCTGATTCAGACTTCATGTCTGAAATATGAGGTAAACCAACCCCATGATATCACGATCCAAAGCCTTTCTCCCATTTGAGTGTGTCAAAGTTCCCTAAGAGCCTCATAGGGTCTTTGGGCATTGCTCACATCCAAATGTATTATTAGATTGGGGCAAGTGCAGTGTGGAAGGGCCAACCCTCGAGTGTCCAAGTTCAGAGGGAACTCAAAGGGTCCCAAGGCAGGGCTTACAAGGGGGGGGGGGGGGGGGTAGAACTTAAAGACTGAGAAAGTGTGCAAGTGCAGAATAGAGTTCTAAAAGGGAAAAGGAAGAGGAAATCAACTACAGATAAGCACACACAAGGGAATTCAGGGGAATAGGGGATTATAAAGAGCTTGTTGCTTAGGTGAAGGCAGACTTTAGGCATGCCCAGCAATGGGGAGTGCTAACACACCTATAAGCCTGCCAGAACACATATTGTTAGAGGCTAGGATCCCAGGGGATCAAGTTCAATTCATGGACAATAACTTGCATATTTACATGCCTCAAACCATAGTTTAAACTCATAGGGGACAAGGGTTTGGGATTCATAATAGAACAGGCAGAAGGAAATCAACAAGCTAGAATGAGTGTTGAACTATACACAAGCAGTAAATAGGGATACCAAAAGCAGTAAATAAACACATTATTGTGGTACTGAAAATTTAAATTAGGACATACCAGTTTCAAAGAAGAAAATAAAGAAAAGTAGGCAGTAGGTGTTGTAAACAGGCCACGGTAGAAGCAACAAGAAAGAGAATACTTTTTGGAGTGTAAGTGTAAGTTTTTTTTTTGAAAGACTACCAGTGATTATCTATGTCAATGAAAGGGTCGTGTATTTATAGTGTGAAAAAAGGAAAAAAAAAGGTAAGAAAACAGTTAAGAAACTAGATATCAATTAATAATCAAGACTTCCTTGAATTAAGGAATTCAGACTCAAACAGGAAAAATATTTAAGGAAAGAAATCAAATAAACATCACGTGCAAAGTAGGCAATTAGGGGTAAATACATAGGAGTTTAATTAACGAAAGAAGTTTGAAGTACACGGTTAAAACAAATAAGGAAAAAGTTAACCAGTATACAGTAAATCAAGGGGTCAGAGATTTTATAAATATTGGTCCACGAATGAACCAAGCAAGAAAGCTAAGGAGAGTTTTGACTCAAATTGAGTAACAAGGAAATAGGCAAACAAGGAAAGAAAATCAGTCAAACTTATACAAAAAGGGAGTTTGAAATCAATCAAAATTGAAAGCCATTTTTAGAGGGAAGTTCAGCACATATAAATAACAACAACAACCTAGTATAATCCCACTTAATGGGATCTGGAGAGGGTAGTGTGTACACAGACCTTGCCCCTACCCTGGGGTAGAGATGCTGTTTTCAAATAGACCCCCGGCTTCCTTCCCTCCAATACTGTGTAAGTATATCACATATGTAAGTATTTCAACACTGTATCTCATGTGATGGACCTAGTTCATGACTGATTATATTTTGTCAATCTTCAAAACTTCATATGAACTTGGGCCAACAAATTCCCCCTTTTTGATGATGACAAACTTTATGTTGTTATTGATCAGAGACCCTGTGGAACTCAGATTAATTTTCACACTTTAACTTATCATTAAGCACCAGGTTTAATCATGTTATAAATATCACTTTATTTCAGAATACAAAGTAAAGCACAATATCTCTTCCCCCTTTTGGCATCATCAAAAAGTTGCATATTATATGAATCCTAGATATTATTTAGTACTCATGGCCACTGGGGCAACTGCAAGTGAAAACATGATTCAGTTAATCAATAATCAACTTCAAAAATTTAAATATTAAGATCAGAAGTTTCATAGAACAAGAGAAAACAAAGCACATTGTCATTGATTAGGAGGTGTTTCTACAAAACAGACCACAAAAAGAAAAACAAACATCCAACCATGAGCAAAAATAGAGAAAAGTCCTGAATCTAGGTCACTAAGGGAGTTTCTAAACTGTTCCTAGGGCTTGGAGGAACTAGAGGGCTGGGATTGAAGCAGATTGAGCATTGTTTGGAGAATCCCTTCACTATTTTCTTTTTCCTTTGCTAGCTCAGCTTTGAGACCATTTCTTTCACTTTCTAGTTCAGCAATGCGAGCCTGGAGCCTAGCAATTTATGCATCTTTTGTTCCATACTCTAGAACCAATGCCCTAACTTTGCTGTTCACAGGAGTCTTCAAGGTGAACCAGGTTCAACTGGGGTTACAGTTAGCAGATAGTCACAAGCCTGCAGAGTTTTGATTCCAAAATGCTCTTTGCTGGAGGCCATATCCCACTTTTTCAATGGCACATTTAACTTGGCCAAGACAGTTGTCAGTATAAACCCATAAGGTGTGGCATGGGCCTTGGAGCCATTGATAACTCTATCCAGTAGCTTGACAATGGAAGCAGGCCAGTTAATCTGCTTTCCTCTTACAAGACACTCCAAAAGGACCAGGTCCATGTAATTTACAGTATGCCTTCTCTCATGTTTGGGCAGCAAACACTTGTTTACATACTCAAAAAGCACCTTGTGCTCAGGCTTCATCTCACTCATTTGCAGAAACCTAGCCTCAGGCACTTCTTCAACAGACTTGGTGTCAAAGAAATTTCTGGTGATTTGGAGAGCAGAAGGGAGAGGATCTAGACAAGTCCACCTTTGCCTAGTATAGTCATCATAGCCCTCACAGGGTATGTCTAGAATTCTGCCTAATTTAGGTGCATCAAACTGCACCTCTACTCGCCTCACCAAGCTAGTAACAACACCATTCACCACTGTGGCATTTGCCATAAACTCGATCAGCTCTTTTCTTGCCAGCCTGCCATCTAGTTGAAGAACCATGTCCTTCCACCCCTGTGCATCCAGGGCATCAACCAATCTTTTCATACCTGGATCCTCCAAGTCTTTCAGAATTCTTCCTTTCATGATCTTTCTCCTGCTAAAGAGGACAAATCTATCCTGTTCCTTTTCATATTCCTCTTCTTCTTCCTCTCCACTCCATGCTTCTTCTTTTTTAGGAACTTTCACTTGTTTTCCTTTGACTGCAGACCTGGTTCTTTTTGCCACGGAGGGTTCAGCAGATACAAATTCTGAAGATTTCTTGGTAGAAGTATTGGATCTCTTTGGTGTAGGAGTGGGAACCTCCTCAGTTGTACCTCTTTCCTGATGGACTAGTTCCATCTCCTCATCCTCTTCTTCTGCAGCCACAGAACTTTCTATAACTTTATCTTTTCCCTTTTCCTTCTTCTTTTTCTTGCTTGCCTCTAAGGCTTTCTGCAACTCAACCTCACTTTGCTTTACACTGCTTCTAGTAGCTTTCACCTTTGATGCTGAAGGGACAATAGACATAGGAGATGACACCTTGCTCTTCTTTGTTGGCTTAGAGGCAATTGGAGTCTTTCGGTAAAAAGCTTTGCGATTCTTGGGATCATAGCTTGCTCCAACCTTCTTCAGAATGTCAGCCAAGGTTTCTTCCATAGATAAACTGGGTTCATTTTGTTGTTCACTCAGGTGTACAAGACCTTCAGCGGCCTTCCCAGATTTACTTCCCCCTGGCTTGTTGCCACTCTCCTCTAATCCTCCACAAATGGCAAGAATTTTATCTTTCTTTTTCTTTCTCTTTCTACTCGACTCTCCCTCATTTACATCTCTCACAGAACCCACCAACACAAACCTATTGTCCACTTTCTCGACTACATCAGAAAAAACATAGCATGTATTTACCTCCCTAGGGTTTTCATTATTCTTGTCTAAGTCAGAAGACCCACGTTCTTCTCCATCGCTTGCAGAAATAAAAGCTTCAGACTCAGAACTTGAGTCAGATGATTCCATTTCAGAGCTTTCCTATTTCTGGCTGGCTCTCAATTTTTGTTTAGAACCATTCTCAGAATACCAGTAGCTACAGTCTTTCTTGCCAACATCTTTTACCGGTGGAGTCTGGGTTTAGGGTTGTCTCTAGGGGGTGAAAATGAGGTTGTGTTGGGAGATACAAGTGGGGGAGTTCCTGGATTTTCTTTAGGATTAGTCATGGTGAAGGATTTCTGGAAAGTTTTGGGGATTTTGGAGATTTTCAGAGAGAGAGTATGATCAGAGGTTTAGCACTTAATGATGGTTATGGACTAAAATAGGAGTATGTGAAGTGTATTTAAAGTAGAGTATGATTAGGAGTAGTAACGACAGGCTGTTTGCAGTGGTCAATCAGGAGTCTAATCCCATTAGGACTCCAGTCTTTAAAAGATAAATGGATGATACTAGTTTTTAAGAAAAAGTCTCGTTTTCTTTAGAATTCTAGGAGAATGAAACTGGTTCAATGCTCAATAGTTATACTTTTAGGAGTTTGGTTAGAATAGGACTTCTGCTCATAGTTGGAATATTTATTTTTCTCATGAGCATATACTGGTGAACCATGTTCTTCAAGTAGAACTTCTCTTGATTATGCCTCATATATCAGAATAGAAAAAAACTTTGTAAGAGATCAATGAATTAATATGAACACACGTCACAAGAGTATACTGGTTAGAGTATGAGAATGAGTAAGAATTAGTCTAGATATTTACATAAAATCAGAACTTCTAACCAAAAATGTTTTTTTTCATTTTTTTTCATTGCATTCTGAACTGGTTCCTTTTTAGGCGATCTTAATAATCCCTAATTCCATGTTATTCCTTTCAAAATTTTCCCTATTTAGTGCTTTGGTGAAGATGTCAGCTATTTGTTTATCAGTAGCATAGAATTCTATTGAGATTAATCCTTTCTCATAATTATCTCTCAAGAAGTGGTGTCTAACATCTATGTGCTTGGTCCTTTTATGATGAACAGGGTTATTTGTCATACTTATAGCACTAGTGTTATCACAAAATATTGGTATGCATCCTACTTCAATTCCAAAATTTACCAATTGTTGTTTAATCCATAGTAATTAAGCACAACAAGAAGCTGCAGGCACATACTCAGCTTCAACAGTAGATAAGGCTACTGAATTTTGCTTCTTGGTAGCCCATGATACAAGACATGAACCAAGGAAGTCTGCCATACCTGAGGTGCTTTTTCTATCCACTAGGAAACCTGCATAGTCAGCATCAACATATCCTACTAGATTGAAATTACTACCTATAGGGTACCAAAGACACAATTCAGTAGTGCCTTTCAGATATCTCAATATCCTCTTGACAGCAGTCAAGTGAGACTCTTTTGGATTTGCTTGAAATCGAGCATATAGCCCTACACTTAAAACAATGTCAGGTCTACTAGCATTAAGATACAAAAGTGAACCAATCATACCCCTATACAACTTCTGATCAACTGATGAACCAGGTTCATTAATATCTAATTTAGTGGCAGTTGCAATAGGTGTATCTATTTCTTTAGAATCCTCCATTTTAAACTTCTTGATTAGTTCTTTTGTATACTTCTGCTGGTGAATCATGGTTCCATTTTGGCTTTGTTTGTTCTGCGACCCTAAGAAGAAGTTAAGCTCACCCATCATGCTCATTTCAAATTCACTTTCCATTAGTCTTGCAAAATCTTTGCTTATCTTGTCAGTGGTGGCCCCAAAGGTTATGTCATCAACATAAATTTGTACAACAAGAAGGTCTTTACCTTTTCCCTTAAGAATAAGGTACTATCTATTTTACCTCTCTTATACCCATGCTCCAGTAGGAATTTTGACAATCTTTCATACCATGCTCTTGGTGCCTGTTTGAGTCCATAGAGAGCCTTGTCCAGCTTGTACATATGTTCATGACATTCTTTGCTTTCAAACCCTGGAGGTTTTTTCACAAACACTTCTTCCTTAAAGTAGCCATTCAGGAAGGCACTTTTGACATCCATTTGATGAATATTGAATTCCATATGTGCTACAAAGGCTATGAAAAGTCTGATTGCCTCTAGTCTTGCAACTGGAGCAAATGTCTCATCATAGTTTATTCCTTCCTCTTGGCTGTAACCTTGGACTCCTTATTCCTTGTTACAATTCCATCTTCATCAAGTTTGTTCCTAACGACCCATTTAGTGCCAATGACTAATCTATCATTGGGTCTTGGAACTAGGTGCCAAACTTGACTTCTTTCAAACTGGTTTAGCTCATCATGCATTGCATTCACCCAATCTGCATCCTGCAAAGCCTCAACAATATTTTTAGGTTCAATGATAGATAAGAAAGCATCAAAAGCACACAGATTCTTTAATTGTGATTTGGTTTTGACTCTAGATGTTGGATCAGTGACAATGTTCTCAATGTGATGAGAACTTTGATACTTGTGAGGTTTTACAACCAACTGGCTTTTGCTGGATGTTTTAGCCATTTGATGAGGAATAGGTTCATGAACAGGTTCCTTCAAGGAGTTTATTTCAATTCCTCTTTGACTTCTTCCCCCTGTCAGGTTGCCCTGTAGGGAAGAACCTGATCTATCACCTATTCCTTCTGTAGGTGTCACTTTGACTTGAGTTGATGCTTCAGCCAAGTCTTTGACTAGTCCAATGGCTTCATCTTCATGTTCCTATCTCTCAGAAAGAATGTTAGTTTCATCAAAAACTACATGCACACTTTATTCTACACATGAATTTCTTTTATTAAAAACTTTATAAGGTTTGCTATGTGAAGAATATCTCAAGAATACTCCCTCATCACTTCTGGGATCAAACTTTCCTAGGGAGTCTTTTCCATTATTGTGCATATAGCACTTGCAACCAAAAGCCCTAAGATGGGATATATTTGGTTTTCTCCCTTTAAGTAACTCATAGAGAGTCTTATCTACTAGAGCTCTGGTCATGCATCTATTTATGATGTAACATGCAGTGTTTACAGCCTCTGCCCAGAAGCTGTGAGGCAATTTGCTAGATACTAACATTGTTCTAGCCATATCCTCACGAGTTCTATTTTTCCTTTCAACTACTCCATTTTGTTGTGGAGTCCTAGGGGCAGAGAAGTTGTGATCTATGCCATTTTTATCACAGAACTCAGCAAACTTAGAGTTTTCAAACTCAGTTCCATGATCAGACCTAATAGAGGCAAGATGGTTTCCTAATTGTTTTTGAGTCTTCCTAACAAATGTAAAAAACATTTCAAATGCTTCATCTTTGGAAGTTAGAAATAAAACCCAGGTGAATCTAGAATAGTCATCAACTAGCACCATTTCATACTTCTTTCCTCCTCTGCTCATGGTTCTCATCGTACCACATAGATCCATATGAACCAGTTCCAACGTCTTGGATGTACTTACCATTTTCTTGTATTTGAAGGATGACCTTACCTGCTTCCCCCTTGCACATGCCTCACGAAATTTCTCTTCCTTGAACTTGATATTAGGTAAACCTACAACTAAGTCCTTGGAGACTAATTTGTTTAGCTGATTTAGACCGGCATGACCAAGTCTTTTGTGCCATAGGAGGGGATCATTAACACACTTAAGCAAGTGATTTCATTTTCTGAAAGAGTTTACAAATCTACAATATAAATATTGTTAACTCTTTTTCCCTGCAAAACAATCTTGTCAGTGATAATGTTAATCACAAAGCATTTGGTGGAGGTAAAAGCCACAAGGTTACCTCTGTCACACAATTGTAACACACTTATCAAGCTATATTTCAAGCCATCTATCAGGTAGACATTCTTTATGGAATGAGAATCAGTCTTTCCTACCTTTCCAACCTCAATGATCTCACCTCTCTTTCCATTACCAAATGAGACATTACCTCCTTTTAAGTCCTCAAGTGAAAGGAACCGGTCCTTGTCCCCAGTCATATGTTTTGAGCAGCCACTATCCATATACCATATTTGGCTTCTCCCGTTCACTTGGACCTGCAAAAGGAAATCAGGGGTTAGTTTTAGGAACCCAAACTAGTTTGGGTCCCTTTCTTTAAGCAAAAGGATAAATTGAATTCCTTCTTGCCCATCCAGGCAAATTATTCTTTTCTTTAACAAAACCTTTGTTTCTTTGACTGGCCATTTCTTTTGCATTACATTCATATTTGTAATGGTCAGTCTTACCACAGTGTGTGCAGATTTTATTTTCAGGAAGAGTGAGGTACTTGCTTTTTGGATCCTATTTAGGAGTTTGAGTCCCATAGCCAAGTCCTTTTTTGTTACTGTTGTGATGCTCTTGCAACTAGGAGAGAGCATCAGAGGCTTTGTTCCACTTGCAAGTTCTGTCTAGTTCATGTTTTACCTTTCCTAGGTCTTCTTTTAAGACTTGGATAAATTCATCTTTCCTGTATAATTCATCTTTCATTTTTCCCAAATTTTCTTCTAGAGTGAGATATGTGTGATCAGCTATTTTCTTTCTTGTTCCTAATTTCAGTTTCAGATTTCAGTCCTATGTTCTAGGATACTGTTGTCAAGTTCATGAACCTGGTTCTTCAACTCAGTATTTTTGTTATCATTCTCATTTGACCTAGACTCTAGAATTTTGTATTTTGCTTTTAGAATCACACATTCCTTAGATATAACTTCCTTCTCATTATTAATTATCTCAGACTCATCAATGAAGTCTGTTAATAGCTCAGCTAGCCTTTCTTTAGACAAGAATTTAATCTTGTCTTTGAGATGAAGAATACTTACCTCTTGTTCATCATCTTATTCTCCGATGGCCATTAGTGCTTGCTCCTGCTCAGCTTCATCTTCTGAGCCTTCATCTGAAGTTTCTCCCCAAGCAGCAACCATAGCCTTGGTTGAACCTTTATTTCTCTTTGGTTAAACTTGTTCCTTCTTCATATTTCTTCGTTCAGCTTTTTCTTTCTTCCACTCAACTTCCCATTAAGGGCAGTTTTTGATCATGTGGTCAGTCTTACCACACTTGTAGAACCCCTCATTGGTCTGTTTATCCGGAGCTCTTGTTTGGTTGAAGTTTGTACCTCTTGAAGAACCCTTTCCTCTCATCAGGTACTTCTTGAAATCCCTAGTGATCATAGCCACTTCATCATCTTCCAAATTTGCACCTTCAGCAATTCTGAGAGCTAAACTTCTCTCCTTTTTGGGGGTATCCATCTTCATGGTTTGTCTCCTCATTTCATATGCAGTTAGATTTCTAATTAGTTCATCCAGTCTGAGGATAGCAATGTTCTTGGATTTCTGAATGGCAATGATTTTGCTTTCCCACGTGATTGGTAGAACTCTTATTAGAATCTTCTCAACCTTGTATTCTTCAAGGATAATCCTTCCAAGATATTCAAGTTCATTTGTTAAAGTGGTGAATCTAGTGTACATCTCCTGGATAGTTTCTCCTCCTTCATAGTAAAATTCTCATATTGAGAATACAGAAGTGTTCCTCTTGATCTTTTCACTTGAGGTGTTCCTTCATGAGCCACTTGTAGAGTGTCCCATATTTCCTTAGCAGTTGTACAACTTTGGATCCTGCTGTACTCGTCTGGTCCTAGACCACATACAAGCCACTTCTTGGCCTTAGCATTTTTCTCTCACTTCCTCAGGTCCTCAACAGTACAATCATCCCTTGTTTTTGGCACATCAATTCCTTCAGCATTCTTCTTAGTGGTTGCTAGGGGACCATCAGTGACTATTCCCAAAGTTCATAATCTTCCCCTATAATGTGATCTCTCATTATGTTCTTCCACCAAGAATAGTACTGACCATTGAAAAGTGGAGGCCTAGCAGTGGATTGCCCTTCCCAGTTCCCAGGTGGTGCACTCATTGTTGATCTTCTCCTAAGGTGTTAGCCTCTTCAAGGATAACCTGCTCTGATACCAATTGATGTTTTAAACGTTAATACCACACAAGAAGGGAGGGTGATTTGTGTGGTACCTATTTTTCGCACTAGAAGTACCTGATTCTTCTAGATGTACTTACTATGACTATTTGTGGAATTAACAGTGCATAAAATAAAGAACACGGAGATTTTACGTGGAAAACACCTGGCTCAAAAGGTGAAAAAACCACGACCTACTACTCAGTAGGATTTTCCCAAACTTCCAATAAAATCACTGAGCCAAAACAGCATTTACAAAACTCTTGTAAACCTAAGGATTAAACTCTAATCCCAGTGTAGCACACAGCCTCAACTGTTGTGACACCTTCAAATTAACACTAGCTTGAATACTCAAAGTACCTAATACAATTGCTTCTAGATAAAGCTGAAAGGCACAATATGAAAACACCTACTACAATTGAACTAGAAATAAATAAAGACACAATGAAATTAGTTCTTCACTCTGGTTCATGTAGCTTCAGATTTGCACACTTGAATCACACACAAATTGCTTGCAAAATCACCTAGCTCTTTTGCTCTCAATTTAGTTTAACTTCTGCATATGTGCAATCACCTGTAAAAGAGAACTATTATTAATTATAGAGTTAGTAATCAGAGTTTGATTAAAACTCGAATTGCTGATCCTTCATCAAGTTTGAGTCCTAGAACACTTCAAACTCCAATCTTTATCCTTGATCCGGATGTAGTTTTCTTCACATAAGGAGACTTCAACTCCTTATCCTATGCAACCTTTTCGATCAACTCAGAAGATATTGTTGCTGATCCTTGCACTTATCTTCTTCACACGTATGTCACATGTGTAAGTATATCAACACTGTATCTCACGTGATGGATGTGGTTCATGACTGAGTTCATTTTGCCAATCTTCAAAACTTCATCTGAACTTGGGCCAACACTTATGCAATGTAGAATATGCAGATGGTGACAATGTTTAGTCTCGGAAGGCAGAATGGTAGCCTTATGCAATTCAGAAAATAAAGTAAAGTGGCAGATGGTAATAGAGTTTCTTAGCTGATAGAAAATTTTGATGTCGAGATTTTTAGGGATATTGTGATATGTAGGATATCACTAGCTTGCTAGGATAACCAGTCGGTAAATGCAACAATCTTGAGAGTTGTTTTCATGAATCGATGTTTGTCTTGTGGGTGTGTAGTATGTCATATGCTTTCGTAATCCAAATGCATGCATCCAAAGAAAAATAGTGAGTTTTGTATAGGGGAGGTTAGTTCGTATCCCTGCCGGCCTTGCTTGACCTATTTGGCTTTGATATGGTGATACAATATGCGTTATTGGGAAAACATTGCTGAACAAGCAACCTCGATAATAAACATGCATGAGTTTGTAATAGTATGACATAAGTATATATTTAAGAAATAGTTTTTAGATGAAACAACGACTGTGACATGGTTCGGGACATTGCAACCTCTCTTGCTTTAGAATTATGATGGTCCTCCTCAAAATTCTTCCCCAGTTTAACGGGTTAGTATTTCTGACGGCTACTCACGATGATCGGCTGAAATTACTTCAGAATTTTGAGGGTCCTCCTCAAAATTCTGCCCCAGTTTCCAATTGTAGGGGAAAATGAAAATTTTATTGGACTGTGACCGAACCAATAAGTCTGCCTACGTATCCCCTATTAAATAGGAATCAGGTCAGACATATTTCAAATTACATCATATAGGAAAGCATAAGATTACATATAGTAGCGCTTGACTACATCTGAATTGATTAGTTTTGGCCAAACTTCTCCGTCCATTTTTACAGGTCTAAGGGCTCCTCCTGTTAGAACTCGGTGAACCATGTATGGACCTTGCCAGTTGGGAGAGCATTTCCCTTTGGCTTTATCTTAATGCGGGAAAATTTTCTTTAACACCAACTGCCCCCATGTGAACTATCTCGGCATGACTCCCTTGTTAAAGGCTCTGGATATTCTGTTCTTATAAAGCTGACCGTGGAAAACTGCGTTTATTATTTTTTCATCCATAAGAGCTAGCTGTTCGTAGCGACTCTTCACCCATTCTACATCGTCGAGCTCAGCTTCCTGTATGACCTTTAAAGAAGGGATTTCCACTTCGGCGGGAATAACGACTTTTGTACCATAAACCAGTATATAGGGGGTTTCCGGGTTGATGTGAGGACGATGGTGTGATACCCCAATAGAGCAAATGATAGCTTTCATGCCATTGATTATGCTTCTATATCATTTTTCTTAGTATCCTCTTGATATTCTTATTGGTGGCTTCTACGGCTCCATTCATCTGTGGCCTATAGGCTGTTGGATTCTTGTGTTTGATCCTGAAGGTTTCACATATAGCTTCCATAAAGTCGATGTTGAGATTGTAGCCATTATCAGTAATGATTGATTCTAGAATCCCGAATCGGCAAATAATGCGGTCGAGGACAAAACCTGCCATGACTTTCTTAGTTACTGCTCTGTAAAATGCCTACTTTAACCCATTTGGTGAAATAGTCAACTGCCACTAGGATGAACCTGTGCCCATTTGAAGCGGACGACTCGATTGGACCAATAACATCCATTCCCCAAGCGGCTAAAGGCCATGGTGAGCTTGTTGCATTAAGCTCGTTTGGAGGTACCTTTATTATGTTTTCATGTATCTGGCAGCGGTGGCATTTTTGGATATACTGGATGCAATCCGTTTCTATAGTCATCCAAAAGTAACTAGCTCAGAGGATCTTCTTGGCTAAGACAAAGCCGTTCATATGTGGATCACAGGTCCCATCATGGATTTCCTCTAGCAGCTTGGATACTTCCTTTGCATCGACACACCTTTGTAGCCCCAAATCAGGAGTCCTCCTATATAGGATTCCTTCGTTGTGGAAGAAATTATTGGACAACCTCTGAAGTGTGTGCTTCTGTATAGGACCTGCAGGCTCTGGGTATTCTCTCTTTGCTAAATATTCCTTCATATCATGAAACCAAGGCTTTCCGTCTGCCTCTTCTTCAACGTGGGCACAATAAGCTGGTTGATCATGGATCTTTACTGGAATAGGATCAATGAAGTTTTTATCCAGATGTTGTATGATGGATGACAGGGTAGACAATGCATCGACGAACTCATTTTGGATTCTAGGAACATGTCGGAATTCTGTCTTTATGAACCTCTTTCTCAATTCCTGCACGTGATACAGCTATGGGAGTATCTTAGAGTTCTTGGTTGCCCATTCTTCTCGGACCTGATGTACAAGCAGTCTGAATCTTCGATCACTAGCAACTCTTGAATGTTCATGTCAATAGCCATCTTGAGCCCTAAGATGCAGGCTTCGTACTCGGCCATATTGTTGGTGTACGGGAACCTGAGTTTGGCAGACACCGGATAATGCTGACAGGTTTCTGATACTAGGACTTCTCCTATGCCGACTCCTTTAAAATTTGCTGCTCCGTCGAAAAACATTCTCCACCGATCATAGGATTCTGCAATGTCTTCTCCTATGAATGATACCTCTTCATCAGAAAAATACGTCTTCAGGAGTTCGTATTCTCCATCAACAGGGTTTTTGGCAAGGTGATCTACTAGTGCATATCCCTTGATCGCCTTCTGAGTTACGTAGACATTGTCGAATTCACTCAACAGGATTTGCCACTTGACTAGCTTGTCGGTAGGCATGGTCTTCTAAAATATGTACTTCAAAGGATCCACCCTCGATATGAGGTATGTAGTATAGGCATAGAAGTAATCCCTTAACTTCTAGGTCACCCAGGTTAGAGCACAACAGGTGCGTTCTAACAGAGAATAAATGGCCCTGTACGGAGTGAACTTCTTGCTGAGATATAGATGGCCTGATCTTTATTTCATGTTTCATCATGCTTCCCCAGGATGCAACCGAAGGCACTACCTAATACTGCGATACAGAGTAGCAAAGGTCTACCAGGCTCAGGAGGGACTAAGACTGGCGGTGTTGACATGTATTCCTTGATCCTGTCGAAAGCTTTTTTGCATTCATCAGTCCACTTGGTGATGACATCCTTCTTCAACATCTTGAAGATCGGCTCACAGATAACTGTAGATTGTGCTATGAACCGGCTAATATAGTTAAGCTTTCCTAAGAAACTCATAACGTCTTTCTTGCTCTTTGGCGGTGGAAGTTCCTGAATAGCCTTGACCTTTGCTGGATCCAATTCTATTCCCTAGTGACTCATAATAAACCCAAGTAATTTTCCAACAGGAACCCCAAATGCACATTTTGTGGGATTCAGCTTTAGGTTGTATCTTCTCAATCTATTGAGAAACTTTCTTAAATCTTTTGTGTGATCACTGGCCTTCTTGGACTTAATGATAACGTCGTCTACGTACACCTCGGTCTCCTTCTGTATCATCTCGTGAAAAATGGTAGCCATAGCCCTCATGTAGGTGGCCCCTACATTCTATAACCCAAATGACTTCATCTTGTAGCAGTACATTCCCCATGGTGTAATAAAAGTCATTTTCTCAATATCTTCCTCATCCATCTAGATTCAATGATAACCGGCGAAACAATCCACAAATGATTACAACTCATGCTTGGTGCAATTGTCGATCAGGATATGTATGTTTGGTAAATGGAGGTCATCTTTCGGACTGGCCTAATTGAGATCCTGGTAGTCGACACAAACTCTAACCTTCCCATCTTTCTTTGGTACTGGCACATTATTAGCTAACTATGTTGGGTATTCTACTACCTTGAGAACCTTAGCTTTGACCTTCTTTGTGACTTCTTTCTTGATTTTCAAGCTCATATCAGGTTTGTACTTTCTAAGCTTCTGCTTTACCGGAAGACAAGTCAGATCAGTTGGCAGTTCGTGTGCCACAATAGATATACTCAAACCAGTCATGTCATCATACGACCATGCGAATATGTTCTCATATTCTCTTAGAAATTCTGTGTACTCTTCCTTTTCTGTCGGTGATAAGTGAACCCTGATTCGTGTTTCTTTGACATTTCCGGCATCTCCCAGGTTAACAATGTCAGTCTCGTCCAGGTTGGACTTAGGTCTGTTTTCAAAATTCTCAACTTCTTTAACAACCTCTTCCGGTATGTCATCTTCCTCTGAACCCATATTTGTTTGTTGCGTTGTCTCATTGCATGTCACAACCATTGGTTTATCAAAATAAGTAATGGTAATGTTGTATAAGTAAAGTAATGAGAGAAAATAATAAGAGTGTGATTTATAAGGAAATCGAAATGCTTTGATAAATTTCATAACTATTTTTGAACATTAGAGATCTTATTGCAAAATAAAAAATGCAAAATCAAAGTTAACTAGTAAAATAAAATATAGTGCATGATGCTTGTTCAGCCTTGCTACCCCGAGGCTCATCGGGATCTGGTAGTTCTGATGGTCCAGTTATTGAAGCATGCTCATCTACTTATTGCATGTATCGAAGGGCCTTCCTCCCCCTACTCCTCAAGAATGACACAACAATCCATATCATCGTCTTCCAAGAACAAATTCCTTACTGATGCCAGGGCTTCCTCTTCTTCTGACCCATAGATAACTTCGGCCGGTTGGAAAGTCTGTTCCTAGCATGGTATTAGCTACTCCAGTGGATAGTAAGGGCTATGCCATGGTGGAGACCAGTGGTTGAATTCCTTCCAAGTATACTCATATCCCAATCCAAAGGTGGTGCCATATTTCTTGAGCTTGATGGGCTTAGCGATTCCTTGGAGGTTTTTGCCAAGTCCCTTGCCAGGTTTGTATCCGCTCCAGTTCAATATACTTTCAATTTTGTTGTCCCACTATTTGTCCTTGTCAACGGCGTTGACTCGCTCGATGTGGTGATAAGTTTTCCCGCTTATCCTTTTTCTGCCTCTTATTGCTGGGATGGTCTGGCGACTGTATATGGGATTGCTATTGCCGCTGTGAATGATCACCTCTTGGTGATTCCACTCAAACTTTACTACCTGATGTAGTGTTGACGCTATGGACCCAACGGCATGAATCCATGGTCATCCCAATAACAGATTGTAAGATGTTGGCACGTCTATTACTTGAAATTCAACATCAACCAAAGTAGGCCCCATTTGCAAATACAAGCTAATTTCCCCAATGGTGGACCTTTGGGAACCATCGAAAGCTTTAATGTTGATGGACCCGTCCTTGATATCGTGCAGTCTCTTTCCTGATGTTCTGAGTGTTTCCAACGGACAAATGTTGAGGCTAGACCCTCCATCAATCAGAATCCTGGTAATAAAATAATCTTCGCATTGCACGGTGATGTGCAATGCCTTGTCGTGACTCAACCTCTCTGGTGGCAGCTATTCTTCATGAAAAGTGATATTGTGACTTTCCAATACATGTCCCACCATGTTCTCCATTTCTCCTCCGGTGATGTTGCTTGGTACATATGCCTCACTTAGCACCCTTAACAAGGCATTCTTGTGTGCATCCAAATTCTTTAGCAAAGCCAGGATAGAAATTTGTTCCGGTGTTTTGTTCAGTTGACCGAGTATTGTTTGGCTTGTCTCTCTTTAGAGATCATCGGGCCTAGTTTCAGTGATGGTTGGCCGACTAGAGGCCTGCTTGTTTGACTCAGCCAAATGTTCTGGAGTATAAACCCTACCGGTTCTCGTCATACCATGTGCCGCAATAGCTTTCCTGCACTTGACCTTCCCTTTCCTTCTTGCCTCGACTGTGCAGTCCCAAGGTATGGCATTTGTATGGAATGGTGTTATGGTCGACATTGTCATTGGAATTGGTGTAAAACTGTAACTTCAAAGGGTGTAAGTGCATTTGATGGTGCCATAAATTTGACCTCAATCAACGTTGGCGTCTTTGCAGAGGATGGTGCTTCAAACTCAAGTGGCATGGACATGTTCACATCGGCATCCCCGGAGGGTTGAATCTGGACTACAATCGGATTAAGAGTGACTATTGACTTATTTGGATCATCACCTTCTATGATCAAACCGATCGATACCTTGGGATCCCAACTATCCTCTATTTCAATCATGTGAATACCTACACCTTTGTGGTCTGGCAGAGAGTTATTGCAGACCTTCAGAGTAGGTTCCTTGGCCATAATAATCTTGTTATCAATCAAAGTCTGGATTATATCTTTCAGAGAGCGGCATTCATCGATGGTGTGTCCTTTCATGCTAGAATGATATGCACATGACTTATTTGGATTAACCCACTGAGAAGGGTTCTCAGGATCAGCAGCGATATGGGTGATGTAACTAGCGGTTTTGAGTCTTTCATACAATTGGTCAATAGGTTCAACAATAGTTGTATACTATTTTGTGAGTCTTCGGTCAAAGTTTGATTGGGGTCTAGGGAAGTTTTAGCGTGGAAGAGGGGATTGGTAGTGGGATGTGTGAGCACATGATTTTTGCCTCGCTTTAATTACTCCTATAGAATTCTTAAAATTAGGATTTTCCTTTTAATTATTTAATTTTAGGGAATTTTTATTTGCATGTTTAATTGATATAATTCATACAAAATATAAAAATAGTGCATTTGCATTTAGGACCTAATTTTCTACCTTTTTAGGATAATTATTCAATTAATGAAAGAAAATACAAAAAATGGCTCTTTTTTCATTTCACCTTTTAACTTTCAAATTTTGTCTTAGTTTTCTTTTAGATTAGGAGTTAGTTAATTTTTGAAAATTAATTAGTTTAGTTTTGCAATTAAATCAGGTCTTTTTATTTTTAATTTTTATTTAACAAAAATCTAAAAAAAATGAGAAAAAGAAGAGAAAATGAAAAGAAAATTAAAAGAACTAAGAGTCTTAATAAAAAAAGACCCAGTTTTGGGCCAACTCATCAGAAACCCAAGCCTAAACTAATTTTCCCCTAAATGCCCAAACCCGGCCTAACAATACCCGGTCAATTGCCCCATACCCGACCCAAAACCATCCTTGACCCATTCTCCCCCCACCTAATAATCTAAACGACACCATTTTGCTCCATACTGATCACGACAGTTGGCTCTCACTAATCCAACGGTCCGGAACTGGACCATCGTTTGCTATATAACTGTTTCCAACACCCCCACCCCCATCAAGCTTCACTCCCTACCCCCCATCTCTTATCTCTCTCATACTCTCAAAGACCGGGCCTGAACCCTAGCAGTCGCCCTTGACCGCCATCACCTGAGGGTGGTGGCGCCACCTCCAATCGCCCTAAAATTAACACCCCACACTCTCCTCTACCTCCACATCCCAATTCCTCAAACACTTTCCTTCAAATATACCCAAAAACCCTCGAATCTCCGATTAAATATGGAAACCCTAGCGCTGCCACAGTTTCTCCGGTGGCGCTGCCGTCTCTTTTCAACCCCAAATTGACACCGTAGGACTTTCTTCCCCCCTTCAGTCCAAATCTTCACTAGGATTCCTTTGAACATCTCTTGAACGGTTCAAATATCAAATCAAGGGTTCAATCCCTAAGTGCCTAAAATTGAAACTACACATGCAAGGTCAAGGGTTCAGTCTGATGAAGTTTTAGGGCCAATTTCATCGTGAAATGATGTTATTTGCCTGTTCTTGACAAAGAATAGATGATTGACATTCTTTGTGGTGTAATTGAGAAGGTCAGTCCGGTCTAAGATTGAATCGGTAAGTTTCCATCATCCTTTATGTCTTTTGTTTCACATCTGTTCCCGGGCTCTCTTTTTCTATCTTCCTTCAACTAGTTTTTTTTATTGAACTTAGGAAAAGTTTCAATTTCGGAATTTAGGTTTTCTTCTCTTTTCCTTTCATTAGTTGTTCGTATTCATGTGGTGTAGGTCTTTCTAGTGTTCTCTCTTGATTTATTTTGGTTTATTCATTTTTGCCATGTTTGTTTTTATTTTTAGCTGTGTTAAGCTTCTGATTGTATTTTCAATTCTCATGTTCAATTTTAAATCTCTTTTTCTTGGTTCTGTTTTCACTTTTGAAATCCGTTTAGTTTGTCCCCCTTTTGGTTTGTATTTTTGTGTGGGTTTATGAGGGATTGGATTTGGTTGCTACTGAATCCAAAACTAGAGGAAGTGGGTTCCCTTTAGTCGGAAAGCCCAAGTTTGGGGGCGGACCCTTGGGTCAATTCGACCCATAACTCATTTTTGAGTTCAAGGAAAAAACATGGTAATAAAGGGGTATTTTGGGTAAATTGTTAAAGGAAATCTTTTGGTGCTGAATTGAGAAACCCCTAGAAGCTTCTAGGTTAAGACTGGAATAGCAATTTTTATTTCTAGGTAACATTCCTTGGATAACAAGTCATGAATTGAGGGACTGATTGGCTAAAAACAAAAAACTAAAAGGACTAAAGGGTAAAAACTTAAGGTCTGAGTTTGCTCTAGTAACTTGCCTATAAAGGCATTGTTACTTAGGGCTGAACGTAGAAGGCTAGGCATTAAAAAACTCTGAAAAACTTGAGGCGGCTGAACCTGGAAAACTTACTGTTCCATTGAATTTTCTAGGGTATATTTGAGTTTTCCAAGTTCTAAATAAAATCACTAGCTCACCAGAAGTTGCAAATGGCTTAAGTTTCCTTGTAATTTTAGTAGTTGAGGTTTCAGAGACTCCTAGGGGTTATTTCGAGTTTAATTTGAATCATTCAAGCTCAGTTTGGTGCTTAATGGCGTTGCTTGCTTGAAACTGCTTCCTGGACTGTTTGATACCATTTCCTGGGTTTGAAATTGATTTTAAGCTGTTGCTGACTGTTGTTTACTGTTGCTGACTCTTCCCTCTTCTTACATTTCCTTACATCTCCAGGTACACATCCTGAATCCACTTCGATGTAGCTCTCAATTTGGTAATTAAATGAAATTGATGCATGATTTCTCTTGTTGATATTTTTTAATGATTTATTTTATTTCAAGTAGTTTCATGACTTAGCTAAATCTTCATTATAATTAATTGTGGACTGTGAACTGTGACATGTTACTATTTGTTTATTTCAGTTCTAGTAATTTAGATAGGTTTTACAAGCCAATATTAATCTGAATGTAGAAATGGATTTGGGATTTATCAATGCTTACCCCTGTTATTATGTGTGAATTTATTTTACTCCAAACATCCGTTACCAGGTTTCCTAATTCTAGTTTAAGCTCCATGTGAATCTGAAGTTAAATCGCAGAAAGATTGGGTGGCTTGTACTAGTTTTGTTTTCTGTTAGTTTAATAGGTGCTGGAAATAATAAAATCAAAATCATGTACATTTTCTTAAACATGGATATCACTGTTGGTTTATCTACTAGTTGCAAAGTGAAGTCTAAAAGAACCTAGTATGTGGGTTGGATTAATGTTCATTGATGTCAAAGTTTTAAATTAGGTAATCAAATGTTTGATCTCACATTCATGTATTAATACTGATTTCGTCTGTGTTATTGCTTATATTATTTGGACCATGAAAACTGGGCCTAACGTTGGGCCCAATTATATAATAATAAGCCCAAGTATTACCAGTCTATTTTTTTTTAATCAGTTCATGTTTGCTAAATTGTGGACTGATCAGGGACTTTATTTTGAGTCCAAGTTTATAGCCTGCTTCCGAATTGGGCTTGTGTTGAAGCCCAAAGCTAGACAACTTGTATGAACAAAGCTGAAATAATTTTCTTTCTATATGGGCTATTTCGAGCCCAATATGCTGGAACTCCTGATTCATTATGGGAGTTGTTGACTCTAAAAATTGAATTATAGACTTTGGGACTTTCAAGTTCAGTGACAGACTTGAACTAAGGTTTTCTTCAATAGTGGAGATCCCCTTATTTGAGTTTGGACTTGATCTTGAGGCCCAAATTTTCTTGATTGCTTCTAATAGTAGTTAATTCATCGTGCTAATTAATTAAGTATTTTTTTAGAGACAACCTTAATAGATAATAGTAGTTCATCTTTAGGACGGCATTTTAAAGAATAATTTGAGGTGCGACGCGTCGAACAAAATTCACAAACTGCATGGCCCTCTTTAATTATACCTTTAAAATCTTTAGAACTTAGGACGTGCCATTTAGCAATCTTTCATGGCCTCTCGCAAAGTTTACAACTCGTTAGTTACTTCAGGCGCATTATTTAATAATTTTACCTTCTTAAACTCGGGTGTGCATTTCATGTGACCCAAATCCAAATCCTAAAATATTGAATAAAATGTGTTTTAGATTGCGGGTGCATTTCATGTGACGCAATCCAAAAACACGTTTTAAACGACGTTCAATTTTCCTTAAAATTAATTAAAACCCGGTAAAAGTAAAAATGCACATAGGTTTAAATTGTTTTTAAAATCAGATAATAAGGCAATAATAACAGTTGAGCGACCGTGCCAGAATCACGGAACTGGGGAATGCCTAACACCTTCTCTCGGGTTAACAGAATTTCTTACTCAGATTTCTGGTTTGCGGACTGTCAAATAGAGTCAATCTTTTCATCGATTCGGGATTCTAAACCGGTGACTTGGGACACTATATATCTCCCAAGTGTCGACTCTGAATCTTTTAATAAATAAATCCCATTTCGATTGTCACTTCAAGTTGAAAATAACTCCCTTTATTATACCCTATTTTCGGGGGTGTAGTGAAAAAATGAGGTGTGACAGTTCTGGCGACTCTGCTGGGGATAAGAACCCAGAACTTTTGGTTCAGGGTTCAAAATTCGAGCTTAGAATAATTTTTATATTTGGCTTTATCTGATTTTTGTTACATGTTTGGGCCTAATGTCCTAAGTGTTGTTATTACCGCTTTGATATTTTGTGAACTGTATATAAACTGCTACGAAACTCATCTTCTCTTTGAGTCTTCTAAATCATGAAGAAGGGTGCACTTCGTGTGACTTCTTTTCTGTCTAGAGTTCCCATATTTAGAACGAGGTTCGGATAAGTTGCTAAGCCAGTGAAGCTTCTGTATTCCCGGTATGCTGCCTCCCCCTCGGCTTAGGCTGTCTACTTGGGTAAGCCATGTCTAGTACAACAAACCCAGGTTTTGAACCTAGAATAACTCAGCCTTATGTCGGATCCCTAGTAGGAATATTTGTTTGCATCATGTGCATTTGACTTAAGAGACTCAACATAGGGGTTGGGTCTGTCTAGGATAGGTGTACCTGAAATGAAAAAGACCATCCTGATGCATCTTACTTGCTACTTGTGCATTTATTTGCTTTGAACTCGCATGCTGATCGACTTTTGAATATTGGGAAATTTTGAAAAACAAATAAGAGAAAAAGAAGGAGAGAGAAATGGCAGTGTAGAGGGTTAAGAGAGTTAATCAGCCGTTTTGAAAATACCAATGCCCAAATAGTGTCGAAACACTGCCAAATTTTTGAGAAATTGAAAGGAAAAAGAGAGGAAAAAATGCTTTCAAAAAATGGTTTGTTTTATTTGCCGATGAAATGAAAAGAAAAGAAAAAGAAAAATGTTTTTATTTTCAAAAATAGTTTGTTTTATTTGCTCGAACTACGCCAGTTTGATTCTCACATGGTGTGGGATACGTAGGCAACCCCCATTAGGTCCAACTTCCTTTTTGCAAAAATAGCCTGAAAAGAACAAACGATTTGTTTCTATTTGAAAATAATTAAGGTGATGCCATTCTTGTCAAAAATAGCTGAATGTCCCTAAAAGGGTGCCGAAAGGCTGCTTTTGCAAGAATAGCCACCTTTGGTCATTTTTCAAGGTTTTGGTCGGTTAGCCAATGCAGCCTTAAAATCGTCGTCCCCGAGGTGCTGAAAGGTCGTGTTCGCAAAACCGGGTCTTTTATTTTAATTTAAAAAACAAGAAAAATGTCAGTTTTGTTTTGAGTCAAATAAATCTTGATTTTTTTTCTTAATCACCTTAATAAATGTGCATGATGAGCATGACTGAAATTGAACCTTTCACATTCCTTAATGAGATCTCCTTAAGGCTTCACATGTGGTGGAATGATCTGGAAAAGGGTAGTAAAGAAACAGTGGTGAAATTCCATGGAGGTCTCGTCAGCTTATTGAATGTCAATCCAAGATCGGATATCATCGAAGCTTTCATACCTTTTTAGGACCCGACTCGCAATGTATTTTTCTTCTCTGACTTTGAGCTTACACCCACGCTGGAGGAAGTCGCGGGTTATGTAGGCCTTGATAGAAACCTGAAAGGTCAATATACTTTGTCACCAAGACCGGTATCACACCAATTTTTGGATCTACTGAGTATTAGCCGGGATATTCAGAATGAGGACATATCTGAAGGATGTTGTACTCTCCTGTTCTTATATCAGCGTTATGGTAATCCTCAAGGTTTCGAAGAGCCGAACCTTGGGCTAACCCATGCCGAAAATAGAAACAAATGGGAAGCAAGGCAGGGTTTGGCATTCATAGTAGCATTCTTGGGGGTTGTGATACATCCACGAAAAGATGGTAAGATAGAAATGGGCCTCGTAGGGATGATCGATGTTGCAATTAAGAAGGCTAACAGCATTGTGGTTCCCCTGATCTTGTCTATAATCTACCGAGCCTTGACAATCTGCCGGGAAGGAGGAAAGTTCTTCCAAGGTTGCAATCTGTTACTTCAATTGTAGATATAGGAACACCTCTGCCACCGGGTGGGATATATGAATTACGGTTTGAACGGATTAAGTTGCATTGAAAAGTTTGAAAAACGACTAATGGGTGTTGAATTTCCTGAAGGTACTGAAGCTTGGCTTGTACAATTGAGATCCCTGACT
The DNA here is from genome assembly GCA_026770625.1 of Nicotiana glauca. NCBI lineage: Eukaryota > Viridiplantae > Streptophyta > Magnoliopsida > Solanales > Solanaceae > Nicotiana > Nicotiana glauca. Next base: position 90,378 of record MU729979.1, read on the forward strand.
GCCGATAAAATTGAATAGGCATTTGGATGGCTTCCTGTCACTGAGGCAGTATACATATCGGCTGGAGAGTGTTATATTCTCTTAATGGGCATCCGGAGTATCCATCCATATGCTCCCCACTAGGTATTGCGCCAATTAGGAAGGTTTCAAGTCATCCCCAGTGATGAAGACCTGAGTAAACAAGTCATTGAGTTGGGTCCAAAAGTCGCATTTCCAGAAGATAAAATTCACAAGCTATGGAATGAATGTAAATTTCTCGAGCCTAGAACCATGGTCCGAGATCCAGCTAGAGGAGAAGTGGATCCTAAGTATAATGTCTGGTTCGGGAAAAGATTCCGGATTCCCCAAAGACCTGCTAAGAGAGCTCATATTCAGCAATTTACTGGTGACTCACAAGAACAATGGGGTTGGTTAGCAAAAGAAGAAAGCTGCTGCATATGAGGGAGAAAAGAAAAGATTGACTCAAGAAAATGAGGCTCTTAAGGCTCAATTCAGGAAGTTGAAAATAGCTGTCAGAAACCCGAAGAGGAGTTAAGCAGATGAAAGACTGATAAACAACCTGAAAAAGAAAGCCCTCGAGTGCCAAGTTGACCTAGAAAAGTCAAAGGTTAGTCTAGTAGAAGCCCGGGCTCAACTATCATAATATGCCAAAGGTTGGGCTCAATTTGTGCAACAGATGAAGAGAAAGTATGAAAGGACAATCACTAGCTTAAAAGGAAAGGTAGCTACTCTTGAAAATGAGGCAGCCAAACAGGCTAGGGATTTCAAAGCTGATAGGGAGCACTGTTATGATCTGATGGCCCAAATGGAAGAAGGGATACAATAGTTGCAAAGTCAAAACCTTCATGATTCTCAAGTGTTAGAAGCCATGAGTGAACATATAGGGTTGTTGCTTCGAGAAAAAGCAGAATTAGAGAGAGGATCCTAGCCATTGCTGATTACATTGCGGTAAAATGCCATGTGTGCGAGGATATGACTCGCACCACTTTCTTCGATGCAGTGACGACTTTCGTCAAGCAGATTATGAGTGATTTGGATCGCTTACAGGGGGATCTCGCAAATAGGCCCGCGGCGAGGCCGAATGATGACCTGCGGGCACCAGGAGCAATTAAGGCCTTAATGTATTCATGATTTCCTGAGTCTGTATTGTCTTTCTATTAAAGTCGGTCAAGTTTTTCTTTGAGTTTGTATTTGTTAGTATGTGGGTTGTTTGTTTTTCGAGTCTGTATTTCATCTTTTCATCAAAATTTGTTAGTTTCTTGTTCAAAGTCTATTAATTTTCAAGTCATTGTAATCAAAGTTTGTTTTATTATGAAAATTGAAAATTCCAAAAATGTTTTATTATTTTTACCTTTCATCTCCAAAGAACTACGTACGCTTGGTTTGATTCATGCGGGGTCTTAATACAAAGGCAATCTCCATAGGATTCGATCGTAACCAAATGAAAAGGAGAGAAATCAAGGAAAGGAAAAACAAGAGAGAAAAGAAAAACAAAAGAGAGAAACTAGAAGAAAGAAACAAGGGCAAAACAAAAGGGAATGAGAGAATAAAAACAACGATAAAACAGAGGCAAGAATGAAAAAAAAAAAAGAAAAAGAAAAAAAGTTTGCAATCCGAAATAAGGAAATCCAGAATTACGCAAGCAGCCGAGCAAATGCATAATAGAAACGGTTAACTGCTTAAGGTGCATTCATCCCCCAAACGTGCGGTTATCAAATCTGTTAAAGCCCTAACCACTAACAAAGTCGTTGTTGATGTATTGAGTTTAGGCAGGTGGTTAGTTGATTGGCATTCTAGCAAATCATTCTTATAACACCCGGTCAAAAGACAAGCTGAAAATGACCAACCAAGAACTGGAGGCGAGTATTGTTGACCCATCAAAAGAAGTGGAGGAAGTTGATGTTAATGCAATGAAAGAAGAGATGTATAAGCTGAAGCAACAAATGGTTGAGATGTATCAAGCCTGGGTAAAGGGGAATCCACCACCGGTTTATCCCGCCAACCCTGCTTATATCCTACTGTCACACCTCCTTTTTACGATTAGTACACCCGTGAAGGGCGTAAAGGAGTTTTTCCAATTAAAGGACAATCAGAATGGAATTTATTATTACTTATTCAGAGTCGCCACTTGGGAGATTAATGGTGTCCCAATTCACCGGTTGAATACCGAACCGAGGAAAATATGACTCTGTTAACAGTCCGCGAACCAAAAATCCGGATAAGGAATTCTGTTAACCCGGGAGAAGGTGTTAGGCATTCCCGGATTCCGTGGTTCTAGCACGGTCACTCAATTGTTGTATTTAATTTTTATCTGATTTCAATACATGTTTTTATTTTTATGTGCCTTTGTTAATAACCCTAAATGTGCCTTTGTTAATAACCATAAATGTGCACCCGTATTTAGGAAAGTAATATTACTAACATACGCGCCTAAAGCGACTACGTATTTATTATCTTTGGGGAAGGCCATGAAATTTGTTAAACGACCCTTCCCAAATTTCTAAGTATTTTCTTTATTTAAGCAATTATTGAGGGCCCCGCAATTATGTATTTTTTATTTGGCGAGGCTCGTCTCATTTTATTTATTGAAGGCCAAGCCTAAAGCAACTATATTTTCTATTTTTTTTTGTTTTGTCTCGAAAAGCCAATTAATCCACAAATATAAACTCGAACCTCGAATTCAAGTCCGAATTTAAACAAAAGGACAAAACCTTTTACCTTAAACTCGCTACCTAACTCAAGATCTAATTTATATTTATAGATTAATTTTCATGTTCCTAATTATTTATTTAGGACATTATTATACTTAGAACTTTTGATTCTCACTTACGTTCAATAACATGTTTGGGCCTTTAACTTGGCCCAGTTATTAACCACATGGTAAAATTTCAATTTTTATGAACTTTTAACTGCCTTCATTGGTTTGAATACAAGCACTTCAATTATTCACACAGCGAATTGATAAAACATGTGATCTGGTGATATTGTGAAATCTATTAACAAAATTACAATTAAGAGAACAAATGATAAAATTTTAATTTTTCATTCAATTTCTAAATCTAATTTTTCACGTTTCTAAGTTCGAATTTATACATCTCTAATAAAGCATATGCTGGTATTTCAGATTTAATATAAAAACTGGGCTAAGTCCCTCACAAGTCATTATACTAAATAGTTTTACCAACACAAGTCATTATACTGTATCTATACTAAATTGTTTTACTAACACAATTTCACAAATAGTTTTAAAATGGCTATAGCTAGTTTTGTTCGTAAAAACAGAACCTCAATTTTAGTTCATACAGTACTGTTATTTCAAAATTAAGCAAATGTCCAATTAGCTATTATAAATTATAAGAGAATTATCTGGACAACATTGCAAATGGAGCAACAATGCATATGAATTATCTGATATTCCTCCACAAAATAGCACTCATACATATGGCCTTCATCATTGTAACACTTGAAAAGGATTTTAAAAATGTACCTGGAAAACGATAAACAAGTAGAAGATGAGGAGATCAGCCACAGCAAGTAACAATGCCAATCACAAGTAACAATAGCAGTAATCAGGATCATTTTCGAGCCAAATTAGACTCATAAACCCAGGAACTCATCACATTAGCCTATCACAGAGTTACAACACCCCACAATTATCCCAAAAGTGCTCAAAATTAAAGCAAAAAACACTTCGAAGCTTTCCACAACTAAAGCAACCAGAAACTCCACTTGACAACAATCAATTCATAGAGAATAACCACCAGAACTTGCAATTAGACTGGGAAATGCGATGTAACAATACTGTTTTTGAATTTTTTATAGGATGTCTGCATTTGCTTTGAATTTTAGCAGAAATTAAGATCTAATAGATGAAGTTTGAGCTTGATTTCAAAAGCTATCCGATGAAACAGTGTTTTCCTTTGGATTTTTCTATTACTGTTGGATTTTTAAAGGTTTTTCAGATCTGGAATAGGGAGTTACGATCTGAAATTTTTGATTTTTAGATCTGAAGTTTGGAAGATATTTTTGGGGAATTTTTTAGGGTTCAAAACTTGTAAAACAAGGCAGAATGACTGCCTATTTATAGACACAATTGGGAGGGAATTTCAAATTTTTATTTTACCTTTTAGTCCCTATGTTATTTCTGTTTTTCACCTCATAATTCTGACTTGTATTACAAGTTACTACACCTATTTTATTAAAACTTATACTAAAGCCCACTCTAGAAGGTTCTATACCTATTACAATTCCTAGACTACCCTTATCCCATTCCAGAAATTACCAAATTTAAGTAAACTACCATTTTTCATTAACTAAACTACCCTTTTTCATCCAGGAATTACTATCCAACCACAGCCATTTTACCCTTTGGTTTCAATTCACTATGATTGATGCTATCAGCTATAAGCAGTCTCTTAAAGTTAATTACCTTGACAATGAACATTGAAATAACTAAAACTAAACCCAATTAAACTACCAATAAGATTTGCCAAAACAATTATTGAATCGAAATCAAACTAAACGAAAATACAACTTAACTAATCAATTTGACTAATTAAACCAAAACTCAACAATGAACTACCAAAACAACAAATCAAAATCAAACTAATATTTGAGCATGAATCTGACCAATTTTACTAATGAAAATCAAAGCTTAAAGAAGAAAACTCACTGAATCCAGACTTCTCGCGGCCAAAACGTTGAATTTGATTTCTAATAAATGTTATTCGTCTATTTCACCAGAAATAGGCAAATAACATCAAATAAAAATCAATCGACCTGAAAAAAAAACTTCCCAAAATAGATTTGAATTTTAAGAACCTTAGGTCCAAAAATCCTCAAGCTCTGTTGTGATTCGAGAGATTCTGGCTTGGAAATCGTTATGAGGAAGGTTGGGAGATTGTGGGGTGCGAATTTGGAGCCATTTGGACAAGGTGTTGTTCTGGGCCTGAGCTTCAAACATATATTTGAGCAGATGGGCCCAGATTCGAGGGAAACTGAATGTGAGATATAGAAAGAGGGTGACGGGAGGAGTCTAGGGTGTTGTTTTGGCGGTCACTGGTGTCCGCTCCGCCGTGGGCGGCGGAGCTGTCAGTCACAAGATCGATTATTCGAGGAGTTTGTGCGGGATTCGAGCTATGAAAATAAGAGGCTTGGAAAGAGGGTCTTACGAGGAATCTATGGTGTAAATCTCAGGTCATTTGGAGACTTGCCGCCAGCGGCGTTACATTAGCGTCTCTGAGTGTTTGTGAGGGAGACGAAATGGGGGGGGGGGGGTTTCGGACAGTCTTATGTTAATTCATATCCTATCGTGGGCCGTTGGATGAAATGAATTGAACGACTCAAATTAGCTTGACACCAAACGTTGTCGTTTCGTTTAATGAGAGATCGGGCTGGTGACCGTTGGATCAAGGTTGATCAATGGCTAGGATTTAACGACGCCCAAACGACGTCGTTTTGGGTAAGCTAGGGCTGGACTGGGTTGGGAATTAATCTGGGCTTGGACGGGTAAATTGGTTTGGGCCATATGACATGGGTTGCAATTGGCCCAATTTGGGCAGCCTTTCTTTGTTCTTTATTTCAATTGTTTTCTTCT
>MU729979.1:110066-128927 GCA_026770625.1 Nicotiana glauca
TTACGAGGAATCTATGGTGTAAATCTCAGGTCATTTGGAGACTTGCTGCCGGCGGTGACGATTTCTGGCCGGCGGCGTTACATTAGCGTCTCTGAGTGTTTGTGAGGGAGATGAGACGGGGCGGGGGGGGGGGGGTTTCGGACAGTCTTATGTTAATTCATATCCTATCGTGGGCCGTTGGATGAAATGAATTGAACGGCTCACATTAGCTTGACACCAAACGGTGTTGTTTCGTTTAATGAGAGATCAGGCTGGTGACCGTTGGATCAAGGTTGATCAATGGCTGGAATTTAACGACGCCCAAACGACGTCGTTTTGGGTAATCTAGGGCTGGACTGGGTTGGGAATTAATCTGGGCTTGGACGGGTAAATTGGTTTGGGCCATATGACATGGGTTGCAATTGGCCCAATTTGGGCAGCCTTTCTTTGTTCTTTATTTCAATTGTTTTCTTCTCATTTCTTTTGTTTAAATTGCTATTGTTTATTTTTATTTTGTATTTTGTACTTTGTATTTTCTGATTTTTGTAAAAATTAAAACAAACCCTAATTAAACTATTACTTCTAAAATTATTCAAAATCAATTATCAATTAAATTTGCAACAATTATCAATTAAAATGGCCTAAGACTATTATTTTGTAATTTTATTTAAATTTGTTCTAAAATGAATTAATATCTACTTAAAACTAAAATGTGAAATTAAATTCCTAAATGCAAATGCATATTTTGTATTTTTATATGACTTATCATGCGCAAATAACATGCAAACAATTAACACAAAATTCACAAAAATTGTAAAACAAGAAAAAATCTTTTGTTTGGATTTTATGGGAATAACTCATATATAGGGCAAAAATCACGTGCTCACACCCACCATTCATTCAACCTCAAGATCCTCCCACTGTGAATTCATCCCCGTACTTTCCTACCTAACAACACTGCTATGGCACCACTTCCCAAACACCACCAGCCCAACCACCCAAACCAGTTCCATACCCTCCCCCACCAACCACTCCCGTGTTTGTGGCACCTGCACCTGCTGCATTGCACCGATCATCTAGTGAGCCTCTGTTCTAGAGTCAAGACAACCATTATTATCCCCCAGAACCAACCTTCAAAGCACCGGAACCATGTCCTTACCCTCCTCACTTTGACCTCTCGGCAGAAATTGAGAAGCCTCCTAAGAATTCTGAACAGGAAGAGATGGCTAGGAAAGTCAAGAACTTGGAGCAATCTTTCAGGAATATGCAGGGGCTAGGTAGGCAAGTAAGTGTGGCCTATAAAGACCTGTGTCTGTTCCCAGATGTCCGGTAACCAACAGGGTCCAAGTTGCCCAAGTTTGATTTATATGACGGGCATGGTGATCCCATGGCACATCTAAGAGGGTTTTGTAGTAAGATGAGAGGAGAAGGTGGAAGAGATGAATTACTGATGGCTTATTTTAGTCAAAGTTTAAGTGACTCGGCTTTGGAATGGTACACCCAACAAGATCATGGTCGATGGTACACTTGGGATGATCTGGCCCAAGCATTTGCCTACCATTTTCAGTATAACCTCGAAATTGTCCCAGACCGGCTGTCATTGACAAAAATTGAGAAAAATCTCGGGGAGAGTTTCAGAGAATATGGATTCCGTTGGAGAGAGCAAGCAGCAAGGGTTGATACTCCTATGAAAGAGAGTGAAATGGTTGATTATTTCTTGAAGGCTCTGAAGCCCACTTATTTCGGTCACTTGGTGTCAGCAGTAGGGAAATCCTTTAATGAAGTGGTGAAAATGGGAAGCATGGTAGAGGAAGGACTCAAGATTAACAAGATCATGAGTTATTCAGCAATCAAAGACACCACCTAGGCCATTCAAAGTGGCACTAGGGGCGTACTAGGAAAGAAGAAGAAAGAGCACGTTGCGGTAGTTGAGTTAAGAGCTTGATCCAGAGGCTCGTCACCATACATAAGTAGCCTCTACCCCACCCTCAAACTTACCCCCACACTCCATATAGCCCACCACAACACTACTACCCACCTCCAGATCCCCACTTCTCTGTCCATCATGCACAAACATATCCTCAACCCCCTTGCCATGCACAATGGTGTGCGCCAACCCCATAAAATACTTACCCAGCTCCCCAAAACACTTACCCACCTCTAAAAACCTACAGATATCCCCATGGAGCGGGTTTCCGGCCTAACCAAACCTTCAAGAATGAGAGGACGCAGAAGTAGAAGACTTTCACTCCATTAGGAGAATCATATACCAGTCTATTCCACAGGTTGAGACAGTTGGGAATGTTGAGTCCAATTGAACCTAAGTTGCCAAATCCCCTTCCGAGAAATCTTGACCACTCGTTGAGTTGTGAATATTGTTCAGGGGCCTCGGGGCATGACACGGAGAAATGTTGGAAGTTGAAGATAGCCATTCAAGAGCTCATTGACACCCGTCGGATCGAGGTTCAGGCCCTAGAGGCACCTAATATCAACCAGAATCCTTTGTCGGCCCATCATGAGACCAATATGATTGAGATAGTGCAAAAAGGAGGAGAGCGTAAGAAGCCTTTGCAAACTGTAATGATGATCAGGTCCAGTAAAATCAAGCCAAGTGGGGAATCAAGTAGCGAGAAGTCAATGATCCAGGTGAAAGTAATAAGTAGTGAACCAGTTGTGGCAATTGAAAAAGAGTCCTCGAGCGGTGTTGCAATAAAATAGGGGACAACAAAAGTGGTGGTACCAGGGGCATTGAACAAGCCTATTGTGGTTGTGGAAGGTGCTAGCATAGAGCCGGTCATTCTCAAACTAGTAACCCAGCTACCAATAGTCAACAGCAAGGTCGTCCCTTGGAACTATGGCCGAATGTCTGTGATTTACAAAGGGAAGGAAGTTAAAGAAGAAGCTTGTGAAACCCATGGTCTGACTCACTCGGGGAGATGCTTTGCCCCCGAGGAGTTGAGAAAAGCCAAAACCTCTAAGGATAACGCAGTGCTGGTAAAGAAAGTTGTGACCGAAGAAGAGGCAGAAGAATTCCTAAAGAAGATGAAGGTGCAGGACTATTCCATTATAGAGCAATCGAGGAAAACACCTGCTCAGATCTCCTTGCTCTCATTGCTAATCCATTTCGACGAGCACCACTGGGCATTGATGAAAATCTTGAATGAGGCCCATGTTCCCGACAAGATATCAGTAAATCACTTGGAGAAAATAGCAAACAAAATATTCGAGGTGAACAGATTACCTTCTCCAATGATGAGTCGCCTATAGAGGGTACTGAGCATAATATGGCCCTTTATCTGACAGTGAAATACAAAGAATTTGTGGTTACTCGAGTTTTGATCGACAAAGGGTCTAGTGCAAACATTTGCCCTCTCTCCACGCTGAACAAGATGAAAGTGGACGATGATAGAATTCGCAAAAACAATATTTGTGTTCGAGGGTTCGACGGTGGGGACAAATATTCAGTAGGTGATATAATACTAGAATTGACTATAGGGCCTGTCGAATTTACTATGGAATTCCAGGTGCACGATGTGGCAGTTTCTTATAATCTCTTGTTAGGCCGACCCTGGATTCATGCAGCCAAGGCAGTGTTGTCTAGCTTGCACCAGACGGTTAAATTTGAATGGAGCAGACAGGAAATTGTGGTGCACGGTGAAGATAATTTGTGCGCCCTGGGTAATGCCATTGTACATTTCATCGAAGCTGAAGACGACAAGGGTCCATGGGTATATCAGGTCTTTAACACGGTATTTGTTGAAAAGATCCTAGAAGGTGAGTTTGTTCCAATCCCTAAAGTAGAGACCACATCAGTTATGGTGGCTTCGGAGATGTTGAAGAATGGCTTCGTACCTGGCAAGGGTTTGGGTGCTTCTCTGCAAGGCATCGTACAACCAGTGTCTCTTCCCAAAACTTGGATACTTTTGGTTTGGGGTTCAAGCCTACAGCTGCGGATATAAGGCGAGTCAGAAAGCTAAAACAAAGATCATGAGTTCTTCCAAAGCCCATCCCGCGACTGTCCAGATCATTTGTCAGGCCTAGTGCCAGAAATCGCTCAATGTCAACAGTTCCCGGTTCATTGATTAATGCTGATGGAGATTTGGATAAAAGGGTTCGAGAGGTTGTTCAACGAGGTAAATATGGTGGAAGCTGGAGAAGGATCAAGCAAAGCAGATGTGCAATTTGTGGGGCCCTGTGCAAAGATCAACAATTGGGAAGCTACTCCTCTTCCTACTCGGAGGGAGTTGTGGTAGTCGGCTTTGATTTTTCTTTCAGTTTAATCTGGATTGTTTCTAGGGCTGTAATTCAGATACTATATTCCGTCCATTTGGATAAGTTAAACCGTGTTATCTTTAAGTTTAAATGAAATGCAATTTCCCTTCTTTTCATTCCTCATATTTTTATTTTTATTTTTATTTTTCTTTCCTTTCTTGTACAGTTCTTTTTATGCTGGTTTCAATGACATGAAATGCATGAGGAATCTCCGGCCCAATATTAAATGCCAATATAATTCTAAAATAATAATACAAGAAATTGAGTGTGATGATGAAGTGGAATATGATGATGATGGGGCTTTTGAGGAGATCAGTAAAGAATTAAGCAATTTTGAGGAAAAACCCAAACCTAACCTGAATGATACAGAAGCAATCAATTTAGGGGACTAAGATAATGTCCGAGAAACTAAAATAAGTGTTCATCTTGAACCAGAGCTCAAATATAAGATAATTAAAGCATTTTTTTAGTACAAAGATGTTTTTGCATGGTCATATGACGACATGCCGAGCCTAAGCACTGACTTGGTGGTTCACAAATTGCCCACTGACCCAGCATTCCCTCATGTCAAGCAGAATCTGAGGAAATTTAAAATTGATATGAGTGTGAAGATCAAAGAAGAAGTTACCAAGCAATTTGAGGCAAAGGTCATTCGAGTCACACGGTATCCCACCTGGTTAGCCAATGTTGTGCCTGTGCCAAAGAAGGATGGAAAGACCAGGGTGTGTATTGATTATCGTGATCTCAATAAGGCGAGTCCAAAGGACAATTTCCCACTGCCAAATATCCATATCTTGATTGATAATTATACCAAACACAAGATTAGTTCTTTTGTGGATTGTTATGCGGGCTATCACCAAATCTTAATGGATGAGGAAGATGCAAAAAAGACAGCATTCATCATACCATGGGGAACGTACTGCTACAGGGTCATGCCATTTGGGTTGCAAAAATACTGGGGCAACCTACATGAGAGCGATGACAACCATATTCCATGATATGATAAACAGGGAGATCGAGGTACATATGGATGATGTAATTATAAAGACTAGGAAGTAGTCTGACCACGTCCGGGATCTGAGAAAGTTCTTCCAAAAGCTTCGTAGGTACAATATCAAGCTTAATCCCGCAAAATATGATTTAGGTGTTCCATCTGGAAAATTGTTGGGATTTATAGTCAATCGTCGAGGTATTGAATTGGACCCATCAAAAATCAAAGACAGACAATAATTGCCACCTCCGAAGAACAAGACCGAGGTGATGAGTCTGTTAGGGAGATTGAATTACATCAGCAGGTTTATCGCTCAGCTCACGACAACGTGTGAGCCCATCTTCAAGCTATTAAAGAAGGATGTTGCGGCTAAGTGGACAGACGAATGTTAAGAAGCATTTGATAATATAAAAGGGTATCTGTCAAATCCACCAGTGTTGGTCCCTCCAGAACCAGGAAGGCCTTTGATTCTATATTTGATAGTTTTGGACAACTCATTTGGATGTATGTTGGGTCAGCACGACATCACCGGTAGGAAAGAGCAGGCCATATACTACCTCAGCAAGAAGTTCACACCTTACAAGGTTAAGTATACTCAGCTTGAGAGGACATGTTGCGCTCTGACTTGGGTAGCATAGACGTTGAAACATTACCTGTCATCGTATACCACTTACCTCATCTCTCGGTTGGATCCGTTAAAGTACATCTTTCAGAAGCCTATGCCCACAGAAAGGCTCGCAAAGTGGCAAATCTTTCTCATAAAGTTTGACATTGTTTACGTGACCTAGACTGCAATGAAAGCACAAGCGTTGGCTGATCATTTGGCTGAGAATCCAGTAGTTGAGGAATATGAACCTTTAAAGACATACTTCCCTGACAAAGAGGTAATGCATGTTGATGAGTTGGAACAAGCCGAGAAGCCAGGATGGAAACTTTTCTTTGATGGGGCTGCCAATATGAAAGGTGTTGGGATAGGAGCGGTACTTATTTCTGAAACAGGGCAGCACTACCCTGTTACGGCTCAACTTCGTTTCTATTGTACTAATAACATGGCCGAGTATGAGGCATGCATCTTGGGTTTGAGGTTAGATATGGATATGGGTGTCCAGGAAGTCTTAGTCATGGGTGACTCGGACCTTCTGGTACACCAGATTCAAGGAGAATGGGAAACACAGGATTTAAAGTTTATAGCATACCGACAATGTTTGCACGATCTTTGTCAACGGTTTCAATCAATAGAGTTTAGGCACCTTCCAAGGATTCATAATGAGGTTGCTGATTCTTTGGTCACTTTGGCATCAGTGTTGCATCATCCAGATAAGGCTTATATGGACCCTCTGCAGATTCAGGTCCGCGATCAGCATGCCTATTACAATATGGTGGAAGAGGAACTTGATGGTGAGTCGTGGTTCCATGATATCAAAGAATACCTTAGAATGGGAGTGTATCCAGTACAGGAAACATGGGATCAAAAGAGAGCAATTCGACATTTAGAAAGTGGATTTTTCTTCATTGGAGAGGTATTGTACAAAAGAACTCCAGATCTTGGCTTGTTGAGATGCATAGACGCTAGACATGCCATATCTATCATGACTGAAGTACATTTAGGGGTTTGTGGACCGCATATGAGCGGGTATGTGTTGGAAAAGAAGATTCTCCGAGCATGTTATTACTGGATTACTATGGAGCGAGATTGTATCAGCTTTGCGCGCAAATGTCATCAGTGTCAGGTGCATGGGGATTTGATTCACTCTCCACCATCGGAATTGCACACAATATCTGCACCATGGCCTTTCGTTGCATGGGGCATGGATGTCATTGTACCAATTAAGCCAGCAGCATCAAATGGGCATAGGTTTATTCTGGTGGCCATCGACTATTTCACCAAGTGGGTTAAGGCCAAAACTTTCAAATCTGTAACCACGAAGGCGGTGGTTGATTTTGTGCACTCAAATATCATTTGTCGGTTTGGAACACCAAAGGTGATCATTACAGACAATGGGGATAATCTCAATAGTCATCTGATGAAAGAGGCATGTCAGCAGTTCAAGATTACACATCGTAATTCCACCCCTTACCGCCCCAAGGAAAATGGAGTTGTTGAAGCGGACAACAAGAATATAAAGAAGATACTTTGGAAAATGGTGGAGGGTTCTAGACAGTGGCATGAAAAGTTGCCTTTCGCATTGCAGGGTTATCTTACTACTGTCCGTACTTCAATAGGGGCGACCCCTTATTTGTTGGTGTATGGCACTAAGGCGGTGATACCTGCAGAGGTGGAAATTTCGTCCCTTCGGATTGTCGCAGAAGATGAGATTGCTGATGATAAATGGGTCAAAGCCCGCTTGGAGCAATTAAGCTTGATCGATGGGAAAAGATTGACAGCAGTGTGTCATGGTCAGTTGTATCAAAAAGTATTGGCTATAGCATATAATAAGAAGGTGCGCCCGTGAAAGTTTGAAGTGGGTCAGCAAGTGTTGAGGCGTATTCTTCCACATCAGGCCGAGGCCAAAGGCAAGTTTGCCCCAAATTGGCAGGGGTTGTTCATCGTGACGAGAGTGTTGTCCAATGGTGCTTTGTATTTGACAAACATAGAAGACAAATGTGTTGAAATGGCCATCAATTATGATGCGGTCAAGAGATATTATGTATGATTTCCTGTGAATTAATCGCATTTGTTTGTATTCGGCATATTTGGAAGATTGGAATGACGAAGGCATTTGATTCTGCTATCTAAACACTTTATCCTTTGTTACTCCTTTGAGCCGCATTTATTTTCTTTCATACCCCTCTTTCACAATCAGTGACAAAGTTCGTAAACACAAACGTGGAAAGTAAGTGAAGGAAAAAGAGGACGAAAATGATGAAAAGAGAGAGAGAATAAAAATGAAAATGAAAAGAAAAGAAAGAAGAAAAGAAAAAGGATAGAAAAAAAAAGAAAAAAGAAGAAAAAAAAGAATAAGAGAAGAAGCAAAAGAGAAAATAGAAGAAAATAAAGAAAGTCGCAACAACAAAGTAACATTTATGACATGAACTACGTTCGACCTGATTTCTTTTAAGGATACGTAGGCAGCCTCACGGTTCGGTCTCATCAAATAAAAATCCAAAAACCCCCAAGAAAGAAACTGGGGCAGTAGTTGTGATTGTCGTAAGGAAGTTGATTCTGAAAGTTATAAATTTGAGCCCGTTTGAATTGTTTTGAGCATTTAATACCCTTTCTTTCTAACCCTGTCCAAAAGCCTGCATTACGGTCCAAAGAAAGACCTTCTGATCAGTTTTCAAGAAATGCCGAGTCAAGCAAGAAGAGTTTATTCATGTCAAGGACGAAACTATGGTCCAAGTAGAAATATGATGAAAATGAGAGAGTCTTATTAGTGAAAACCCTCACGGGCACCATAAGGCGACGCGAGCTGTGAGAAGTGAAAATGAGAGTCTTATTGGTGAAAACCCTCACGGGAACTGTAAGGCGAAAGTGAGTTGAGAGAAATAAAAAATGAGAGAGTTTTATTGGTGAAGACCCTCGCGGGCACCTTAAGGCGAAAGTGAGTTTTCAAGTGAGAGAGGTTTGTGGGTGAAAAACCGTTCAGGGCACCGCAGGATGAACAAGGTTAGGGTTTGGTTGAAGAAATCAGGTTATGGAACTTTGGGGTAACAAAGCAGGGAAATTGAAAGTTGATTGGTCGGATGGATTGGGCCGATTAGTCCAAAATACATGTCATGATCAATGGTACCAGCTGTTCCACTCAGATAAGTCTCTTTTCCTCTTCTTTCCTTTTGTAAGTCGTCCGGTTTTGGATTCTCCTTATCATTAATTCTCAATGTCATTGCATTTCATTCCTTTTGAGGTTTGTTCTTTAGAATGTTTCAATGGTAGTCTTGTGAAAAACAAAGAAGAAAGGATGTCAAAACTCACTACCAATTTACCAATCGCAAAGCACAGTGGGGCTAGAACGCACAAAAGGTGGCATGATGCAAAGTAAGATATAAGGGGTCACCGGAAGTTTCATCGGTGGGTTGGTCGGGTAATTTTATGGGAGATGCAAAGTTTCTGATAAAAGGGGTCAGAGATGTGAAGCAACAGTCTGGGTATAAAACACTCGGGTCATTGAAGGTCATGGGGCTTGAAAGTCAGTCAGAAAATCAAGCGGTTCAGGGCCAGTTCAGGAAGCAGATCAAAGCAAAACACAGCAGCAGAGACATCTTCAGCAAGAATGCCATCAACTAACCACCATTTTAAACTGACAAGATTTTTCTTTGTTTGAAACAGGGGCAGAAAGTTTTCATTTGTTTCGGAGAGACCTCCGTAAGGGAAGAGTAAGCACCAAAACAGGTTTGACCGTAAACTCTCAGGACCCTCCTAGAAATGGGACTTAATTTAAATTTCAAAACAACCATGAGTAGCATAATTTAGCATAAATATACCCAAAGAAATATAAGTTGGTTTCAAAGT
The DNA here is from genome assembly GCA_026770625.1 of Nicotiana glauca. Classification (NCBI taxonomy): domain Eukaryota; kingdom Viridiplantae; phylum Streptophyta; class Magnoliopsida; order Solanales; family Solanaceae; genus Nicotiana; species Nicotiana glauca. The sequence continues at coordinate 119,759 of MU729979.1, forward strand.
TTGCATGTTTAAGACAGGATTCAATTATGGGTTTTCAGGACCCTCATGGATAATGGGGCGTAGCTTTAAGGACTGCTTAGATGACAAGATATAGTGGAAGTTGTACCTTCAGTAGATATAACTTAGGTTAAAATTGTCTTTTAACTAGAAGTTGTTAGGACCCTCCTAGATAATGGGGAGTAGTTTAAGACCCTTTTAGATAACAAGATTTAGCGAAAGTCATATCTTTAGAAGACATAATTAGATTTATAATTGTCGTGTAGATAAGAGTTGTCAGGACCTCCCTAGATAATAGGACATAGTTGTCGACTTCTTAATAATAGTTAGTAGAAGGATTCAGTTTAACAATCACCCATGTGCCCAGCTACCAAACTGGGGCAGAAAATTCCCTTTGTTTTGTCCATTTTGTTGAAGTTAGGAGCCCGCTGGAGAACAGATGAATACATTTCAAGTTTTAGTAGTCAGGAGCCTGCCTGGAGAATAGAGGAATACATTTCAAGTTTTAGCAGTCAGGAGCCCGCCTGAAAACCAGAGGAATACATTTCAAGTTTTAGCAATCAGGAGCCCGCCTGGAGAATAGAGGTATACATTTCAAGTTTTAGCAATCAGGAGCCCGCCTGGAGAACATAGGTATACATTTCAAGTTTTAGCAATCAGGAGCCCACCTGAAGAACATAGGTATTACAATTCAAGATTTAGTTTTCAAATTCTTAATAATATATGGTAGTATGATGCCCAGCCACCAAAGGGGGGTAAGAGATTTTCTTTGTTGTATCTGTTTTGTTGAAGTCAGGAGCCCGCCTGGACAACAGAGGTATACATTTCATGTTTTAGCAGTCAGGAGCCCGCCTGAAGAACAGAGGTATAAATTTCAAGTTTTAACAGTCAAGAGCCCGCCTGGAGAACAGAGGTATACATTTCATGTTTTAGCAGTCAGGAGCCCGCCTGGAGAACAGAGCTATACATGGCAAGTTTTAGCAGTCAGAGCCCGCCTGAAGAACAGATGTATATATTTCAAGTTTTAGCAGTTAGGAGCCAGCCAGGAGAGCAGGGAGTACATTCAAGTTCACCGGTCAAGCATCACCCAGGGAAAGAAGAGACATCTCAAAGTGTAGTCAGCAGTCAGGCAGCCACCTGGAGAAAGGGCAAAATATCTCAGATCATAATTCAAGGCAACAACAAAAGGATATCGCCGTAAGAGTACAAGTCAACAAGACAGCAAGAACCACGAGACCAAGTTTGAGGACATAGATAGGATTTTTGTAAAGCATAGATCTTAGTCTAGTCTATCTTCTTTTGCTTTTTTGACATGGTGTAATAAGGGGGTCAGCAAGCAGTAGCAGCAGCATCAGCAGTGAAAGCACAGCTCCTGGTAGTCCCAGCTACCAAAACTCCCAGGACTACACTGACTTGATTCCTTTACAGCCAAGGATATGTAGGCAACATCTGAAGCAAGGTTCGGTCAGACATTTTTCAAAATGCTTTTCATGGAGTGCCAAGCAGGCAAAAATCCCTCATAGTTGCTCATCTATCTTTGCCCGAAAATCTTTTGTGTCTCCGAGCAAAGAGGGGCAGCTGTGAGCACGTGATTTTTGCCTCGCTTGAATTACTCCTATAGAATTCTTAAAATTAGGATTTTCCTTTTAATTATTTACTTTTAGGTAATTAATTGCATAATTTGTGTGTTTGTTTGCATGTTTAATTGCTATAATTCATAAAAAAAATATAAAAATAGTGCATTTGCATTTAGGACCTAATTTTTTACTTTTTTGGATAATTATTATATTAATGAAAGAAAATACCAAAAATAGCTCTTTTTACATTTCACCTTTTAACTTTCGAATTTTGTCTTAGTTTTCTTTAAATTTATGAGGTAGTTAATTTTTGAAAATTAATTAGTTTGGTTTTGGAATTAAAACAAGTCTTTTTATTTTTAATTTTGCATTTAACAAAAGCCTAAAAAATGATAAAAAGAAGAGAAAATGAAAAGAAAATTAAATGAATTAAGAGCCTTAATAAAAAAGACCCAGTTTTGTGCCAACTCATCAGAAAACCCAAGCCTAAACTAATTTTCCTCTAAATACCCAAACCCGGCCTAACAACACCCGGTCAATTGCCCCATACCCGGCCCAAAACCATCCCTGACCCGTTCTTCTCCCTACCTAATAATCCAAACGACCTTGTTTTGTTCCCTACTGATCACGACCGTTGGATCTCACTAATCCAACGGTCTGGAACTGGACCATCGTTGGCTATATAACTGTTTCAAACATCCCTACCCCCATCAAGCTTCATTCTCTACCCCCACCCCCCTTCCCCCCGCATCTCTCATCTCTCTCACACTCTCAAAGACCAGGGTTGAACCTTAGCGGCCGCCCTTGAATGCCACCGCTTGAGGGTGGCGGCACCACCTCCAATCGCCCTTAAATTAACACCCCACACTCTCCTCGACCTCCACATTCCAAATCCTCCAACACTTTCCTTCAAATATACCCAGAACCCCTCGAATCTCCGATTAAAGATGGAAACCCTAACGCCGCCACAGTATCTCTGGCGATGGCGCCGCCTCTTTTCAACCCCAAATTAACACCCTAGGACTTTCTTCCCCCCTTCAGTCCAAATATTCGCTCGAATTCCTTCGAACATCTCTTGAATGGTTCGAATATCAAATCAAGGGTTTAAACCGTAAGAGCCTAAAACTGAAACTACTCATGCAAGGTCAAGGGTTCAGTCTCATGAAGTTTTAGGGCCAATTTCATCGCGAAATGATGTCATTTGCATGTTCTTGACAAAGAACAGATGATTGGCATTGTTTTGTGGTGTAATTGAGAAGGTCAGTTCGGTCCAAGGTTGAATCGGTAAGTTTCCATCATCCTTTCTGTCTTTTGTTTCACATCTGTTCCCCGGCTCTTTTTTTCTATCTTTCTTCAACTGGTTTTTTTATTGAACTTAGGAAAAGTTTCAATTTCGGAATTTAGGTTTTCTTCTCTTTTCCTTTCATCAGTTGTTCGATATTCATGTGGTGTAGGGCTTTCTAGTGTTCTCTCTTGATTGATTTCGGTTTATTCATTTTTGCCATGTTTGTTTTTATTTTTAGTTGTGTTAAGTTTCTGATTGTGTTTTCAATTCTCATGTTCAATTTTAAATCTCTTTTTCTTGGTTCTGTTTTCATTTTTTAAATTCGTTTAGTTTGTCCCTTTTTGGTTTGAATTTTTGTGTGGGCTTAGGAGGGATTGGATTTGGTTGCTACTGAACACCAAAACCAGAGGAAATGGGTTCCCTTTAGTCGGAAAGCCCAGGTTTGGGGGTGGACCCTTGGGTCAATTCGACCCATAACTCAAAAAATAGGGTAATAAAGGGGTATTTTGGGTAAATTGTTTGAGGAAACCTTTTGCTGCCGAATTGAGAAACCCCTAGAAGCTTCTAGGTCGAGGCTTGAATAGCAATTTTTAATTCTTGGTAACATTCATTGGATAACAAGTCGTGAATTGAGGGACTAATTGGCTAAAAATAGAAAACTAAAAGGACTAAAGGGTAAAAACTTAAGGTCTGATTTTGCCCTAGTAACTTGCCTATAAAGGCATTATTACTTAGGGCTGCAGGCAGAAGGCTAGGCATTAAAAAACTTGAGGTGGCTGAACCTGGAAAACTTACTATTCCATTGAATTTTCTAGGGTATATTTGAGTTTTCCAAGTTCTAAATCAAATCACTAGCTCACCTGAGGTTGCAAACGACTTAAGTTTCCATGTGATTTTAGTAGTTGAGGTTTTAGAGACTCCTGGGGGTTATTTAGAGTTTAATTTGGATCATTCAAGATCGGTTTGGTGCTTAATGGTGTTGCTTGCTTGAAACTGCTTCCTGGAATGTTTGATACTATTTCTTGGGTTTGAAATTGATTTTAAGCTTCTGCTGACTGTTGTTTACTGTTGCTGACTCTTCCTTCTTCTTACATTTCCTTACATCTCCAGGTACACATCCTGAATCCACTTCGATTATCTCTCAAGTTGGAAATGAAATGAAATTGATGTGTGATTTCTCTTGTTCATTTTTTGTAATGATTTATTGTATTTCATGTTGTTTCATGACTTAGATAAATCTTCATTGTAATTAATTGTGGACTGTGAACTGTGACATGTTCCTATTTGTTTATTTCAGTTCTAGTAATTTAGATAGGTTTTACAAGCTAATATTAATCTGAATGTAGAAATGGGTTTGGGATTTATCAATGCTTACCCCTGTTATTATGTGTGAACTTTTTTTACTCCAAACGTCCATTACCAGGTTTCCAAATTCTAGTTTAAGCTTCATGTGAATCTGAAGTTTAATCGCAGAAGGATTAGGTGGCTTGTACTAGTTTTGTTTTCTGTTGGTTTAATAGGTGCTGGAAATAATAAAATCAAAATCATGTTCATTTTCTTAAACATGGATATCACTGTTGGTTTATCCACTAGTTGCAAAGTGAAGTCTAAAAGAAGCTAGTCTTTGGGTTGGATTAACGTTCATTGATGTCAAAGTTTTAAATTAGGTAATCAAATCTTTGATCTCACATTCATGTATTAATACTGATTTCGTCTGTGTTATTGTGTATATTATTTGGACCATGAAAACTGGGTGTAACATTGGGCCCAGTTATAAAATAATAAGCCCAACTATTACCAGCCTATTTTCTTTTTTTGAATTGGTTCGTGTTTGCTAAATTGTGGACTGATTAGGGACTTGATTTTGAGTCCCAGTTTATAGCCTGCTTCCGAATTGGGCTTGTGTTGAAGCCCAAATCTAGACAACTTGTATGAACAAAGCTGAAATAATTTTCTTTTTATATTGTCTGGTTTCGAGCCTAATATGTTGGAACTCCTGATTCATTATGGGAGTTGTTGACTCTAAAAACTGAATTATAGACTTTGGGCCTTTCAAGTTCAGTGGCAGACTTGAACTAAGGTTTTCTTCAATAATGGAGATCCCCTTGTTTGAGTTTGGACTTGATTTTGAGGCCCAAATTTTCTTGACTGCTTCTAATAGTAGTTAATTCATAGTGCTAATTAATTAAGTATTTTTTTAGAGACAACCTTAATAGATAATAGTAGTTCATCTTTAGGACGGCTTTTTAAAGGATATTTTGAGGTGCACCGCACCGAACAAAATTCCCAAACTGTGTGGCCCTCTTTAATTATACCTTTAAAATCTTTAGAACTTCGGACGTGCCATTTAGCGAACGTCCATGGCCTCCCGCAAAGTTAACAATGCGTTAGTTGCTTCAGGCGCGTTATTTAATAATTTTACCTTCTTAAACTCGGGTGTGCATTTCATGTGACCCAACACTAAATCCTAAAACGTTGAATAAAATGCATTTTAGATTGCGGGTGTATTTCATGTGACGCGATCCAAAGACACGTTTTAAACGACGTTCAATTTTCCTTAAAATTCATTAATATAGTTAAAAGTAAAAATGCACATAGGTTTAAATTGTTTCTAAAATCTAATAATAAGCCAGTAATAACAGTTGAGCGACCGTGCTAGAACCACGGAACTCGGGAATGCCTAACACCTTCTCCCAAGTTAATAGAATTCCTTACTCGAATTTTTGGTTCACGGACTGTTAAACAGAGTCAATCTTTTCCTCGATTCGGGATTCTAAATCGGTGACTTGAGATACCATAAATCTCCCAAGTGGTGACTCTGAATCTTTTAATAAATAAATCTCGTTTCGATTTTCACTTCAAGTTGGAAATAATTCCCTTTATTATACCCTCTTTTCGGGGGTGTAGTGAAAAAAAGGAGGTGTAACAGGATGCCTGAGTGTTGTAGGTTTGGTAAACATGTGCTGGTTGGGAGTTTTTAGGTGAAGTGGGCTGATATGCGGGAGGTGATTGATAAGTGAGCGGTGGAGTTTGGTAAGAGGGTGAAGGTGCTTAGTAGTTTGGGGTAGGCTGATATGTGATTGGAGGCATAGGGTATGTTTGGTATTTTATGGGAGATTTGGTTCTCTGTGCCACCATTATACTCCTACGTCCCTTTTCTTGGACACACCGCCTAACTGAAAAGCCTTGTTTATAGCTTGCAAAGCCTTGAAATTCGTAACCATACCACTTTTGATGCCCTCTTCGATCTGTTCTCCCAGCTTGATAATGTTAGAAAATTTATGGCCCTCGATCATCATTAGTCTCTTATAATATTTTTGGATCTTGGGCCCAAAAAGAATAATTTGTTCATTTGCTCTTCTTCCAAAGCAGGCCTAACCTTGGCAGCTTCGGACCTCCATCGAGTAGCATACTCGCGGAATGTTTCTATTGGTTTCTTCTTCAGATTTTGAATATAGAACACATCCGGTGCATTCTCCATTTAAAAACCTGAATCTGTCCATAAAATCGGATGCCATGCTCACCCAGTTTGACCACTTCTTCGGATCTCGGCTAATGTACCAAGACAAAGTATCTCCCTTCAAACTCCTCATGAAAAGCTTCATGCGTATTTTCTCATCTTTTCCTACTCCAACCAATTTGTCACAGTACGTTCTCAAATGGACCCTTGGATCCCCTAAACCATCAAACATCTCGAACTTAGGAGGTTTGTACCCCTCGGAAAGTTCGACATTGGGCTGAATGCAAAGATCTTCGTAGTTTAGCCCCTTGATTCCCTTACTACCTTCAATGCCTTGAATTCTTCTAGTCAACCTTTTAAGCTCTTTGGACAGATTTTTTATGAGCAAGTCCTTATTATCGGACTCGGGTGTAGTGGAGTGCGGCACAGTCTCCACGTAGATGGGGTAATATGTTGGGCATGGCAGTGGTCATTTGTGGAGTTCTGGAGTTTCGGGATGAGCAGTGAGGTGTTATTTGAGGTATGGAAAGTATAGCAGTGATGGTGAGGAGTGGGATGGTTTTGTTGCTTTGGGACATTTTGTGGAGGTACAAGATTCTGAGCATTTGGGAAAGTAACCTCTAGAGTTGTAAGGGAAAATGACAGATTCGCCAGATTCCGGACTTGATCCAGTTCTTCCTAAAATTTCAACAGATTTTGTTCTATTTGGGATGTATTTTCCTTGGGGACCATATTACCATGAGTGACCTCTACCCATTCAGTTGAGTTGTTCAAATCTTCCATCTTTCATTTGTTCTTGTGTCTGACAGGACTAAGAGGGGGAGTAGCTGGAGGGCCCTTGGATCTCGTAAAATATGATGATGTTGCCAAAGTTCATGAACTAACCTTTGGGGAGGGGAATATACAAAAAGTAAAAACCAAAAGGTAACAAGTTAGTAAAGATCATAAAAAAGATGTTGCAATATTTAAACACATTGTGCAGGAATGTAAATTGTGTCCTAATTTGGGGACCTCTTTGTGCCCGATGTAGGCCTAGCGACAAGTTGATTTGGAGAACTTGGAATGATAAATGCCTCATTTCATTGATAAGAAGTAGAAGAATTCTAAATCAACACTAAACAACAAGAAATAAAAGTCACTAGTGGCTCTTGGCCTTATTACATTTTATAAAGCAGAAACAAAAATTCCTATCTATTTGGTCCTAGAAGGACCTTCCCCAGATTTGGTGTCCTTGACTCCATCGAACAGCTTCACTAACTCGCGCAGTCCCAACAACAGGTAGGCTCTGGCCAGATGTTCGCCTTCATTTCCTTTAGCAGGTAGGCTCTGTCCAGATGTCCGCCTTCATTTCCTTCAGCAGTCCGGCAGTCTTCAACCCTCTTCAAAAATTTATTTTCCCATTCTACTATACCTCGTTCCAAATATCCTAGTTGTTTGTTGGCGCTGACAGCCATATCCTTCCACTCTTCAATTAGTTTTTGGTTGGCTTCCTGTATCTCATGGTTCTGGCTTTTGCATTCTTGGATTCTCTTGCGCAGTTGGTTGTACTTGACATGTGCTTCAGCCTTTTCATCTATGATCTTGTTACCTCGAACAAACCCAAGCTAACCCCAACCACTATGATTATCCTCCAACAAGCTCGAATAATAGGGAGCATAACCTGCATGGTATCTGTCTGCTTCGATGGTGTCCCTTCCCATGACAATCTAGCAGTGCCACATATGCTGAGCCTACCTTTAAGGACTATCATCATCCTGGAAGTCAGCCCGGTAGTGACTCATCTTGTCGACCCTGGGTATTTGCTTCCTGCCTGCTTGTCTTATAACCCGAAGAGGTGCCTAAGGGTACATTCCTCCTAAGCCGATTAGTACCAGGAATGCGTCTTTGGATCAGACGATGAACTCCTCATTTGGGAACCTCTCGAACATCCATTTTACCTGGTCCCCAGTCAGATTTTCAAAGAGTTCGACCCATTCTCTAGCATTCTCCGGTTGGGCATGTAGTTCATTCGCTTTGGATGATGAAAAGCGATATGATCTTCCCAGTCCTTCCAATGGATTTCTTGTCGGTACTCACCCTTTTAGAGATGTTCCACGAGCCAAAGTTGAAGTAGAAAATTATAGCCTTCGAAGTGTTTGGCTCCCCGTTGACACCTTTCTAGGGCTCGGTATATTTTTGCAATGATCATTGGTACGAGGCAGAATGGTTGTCCGTCAATTCCCTCCATTAGAGTCTTATTTACCATATCTAGTAGGGTGTGAATTCTTGCTTTCTTCATTGGTAACACGATCAATCCTAGGAAACAAAACATGAATACAAAAACCTTTCGGTAAATATGCCCTAGTGATGTGATGGCAAACTCGTCAGGATAGGTATGGTAGGATTTGTTGTGACCGTACCTCTCATACAAATAATCAAAAGGGATGTAGGAATCCTTCAAACATGTCAATTTTGGATTTTTCTTCAAACCCATCATCTTGAGGAAATCCCTGCCCTTGCGGTTCTTAGGCAATAACAAACCCGGAGTCTCCCATGCTATGTCGGTCAATCCCCCTATTTCTTCTAGTAAGGGTGTCATTTCAATATCCCAAAAGTAGAACACGATCCTCTTGCAATCCTAAATAGCGTAGCATCTTCTATGATCTTGTTATTGGGTTGGATTTCTAGGAAGGAAGGTAGGTTCCCCAAATATTTCTGGACAAGAGTCTGATCACTGGAGTGAAGATCCTCCCACCCGCTTAGTAACTTTGGGTGGATGTTGGTGACTATGTCGAATATGGGGACTTCAAGCCTCACATTTCTGCAAGACAAAGGGTTAGTCCCTTACCCCCCCCCCCCCCCCCCCCCCCC
>MU729979.1:130502-148105 GCA_026770625.1 Nicotiana glauca
CCCCCAGACTCGACTATTTAATATCAACAATTAGCATAAAAGCATTTAGTTCTCCAAATAAATGAACATAACGTGATAATGTCCGTTTGTATTTTAGGGAAACCCGGTGGACTTTTGAACGAGTCTATCTTAAAGAGTCATTACGCGGACAACATAACAAACTCAGCTAGGTTTGACCATGATGCATGCACAATGTAAATAAAGTAGGGTTTTAGACTGGTACTCTTGAGCGGACAACTCAAGGGGGAAAGGCGCGAAACTATCTACTAAACCATTGATCAACTGGTTTTACCGCAAATATGCCTTTTTCGAATTTAGGGGTGATAATATCGGAAGAGCGCAATCATTCATTATAACTGTTACTATAGGATTTTGTTTGGCACGAGTGGAATATGATATTGAGCATGATTATGCAATAGTTAAAGGCATGTAGTCATGTATTTGTACGTTAAGAAAGCAGTAAATACAACAGTTTAACAATGTAAAGCAGTAGTAATGAAAAGCATTAAAGAAAAGAAAAAGGAGATAAGTCAGTTTTTCAATGGAAAAGAAAGTTGAATGTTTAAAGAAAAATAAAAAAATAATTGTGTGTAAAGAAGCATAAATTCACAATAAGGTCTGAAATGGTAAAAGCCTAAAAGATCCCTAGCGGAGTCGCCATGGTGTCGCGCCTCCTTTTTCTCACGAAATCGGGTTTATGACATTTGGGAGGACAACTAATTACTTTTGGGAATTGGGTTTAATTTGAAGAGTCACCACCTAATGATTAGGGTGCATTAGGACACCAAGGAGATTTTGATTTGAGTAACCAGAGATAGGGTAAGGGCTTGAAATTATTCTAAGAGAAAGGAGTTAGGCACCCCTCAGAATCCACTAGTGTGGTTCCCGCCAAACTATTATTCTGAATTTAGATGCGAATAACACGTAGATAAATAAAACTTCAAATAATAGGGGATTTTCAGATAAGGGATTACAAATAAATAAAGTCGAAAAAAAACTTATTTTTATTCTCAAAAGAAAGAGTTTGAAATTCTTTTAAAAGAGGCAAGAATAAGGGAGATGTGATGAACCGACCGGTCGTCTTAAGGATTAATGCCCCGATCCCCTATTAACTTCTTTCCCTAAGTTCATTTATGCTATTTTGGTTTGCTGGGACGTTCGGTGTTGGGTTTCGGAGAGTTTTGGGACACTTAGTCCCTAAATGAGAGCTTAAGTGTTGGAAAGTGGTCCGCAGTCGAAACAGTGTGAAGACAACCTCGGAATGNTCGAAAGCGTGTTTTGATGAAATTTGAAGTTCTTAGGCTTAAATCATTGATTAATTCGAGTTTCTGACATTGTTTTAAGTGGTTTAAGGATTGGTACAAGTTTGAATGATGTTATGGGATACGTCTGTAGGTTTGGTTGAGGTCTCGGGGGCCTCGGGTGTGTTTCAGATGCTCAATGGGTCATTTTTAGAACTTATAAAGCAACAGATTATTTTGCTTCTGTTGTTGCAGACATTTCCTTCTCTGTGATCACATCTTTATCCCCGTGATTGCATAGTGCAAAATCGGAGGGGGTCCAATTTCCTTCTATGTGATTTCACTATATGGACCGCGTTCGAATAGTTCTGCCCATTCCTTCTTCGCGTTCGCAATCCCATCCCCGCGTTCGCATTGAATAAACCGAGTCGGTGGCTCAATGATCAAGTCCCTCTTCGTGATCTCATTGTATTGCTCGCGATCGCATAAGCCTGCCTCCTCTCTCTTCTGTGATCGCATGACTAAGGCTGCGTTCGCATAGGCTATTTTCTGAACCTTTAAATTTTACTGTTCGCAATCGCATTCCTTCTCTTGCGATCGAATAGAACAAAACACCTGGGCAGATATAAACATTTCAAAACCGGGGGTTAGCCATTTTTATCAAAACACAAGCTTGGGAGCTCAGATTTGGGAGATATTTCGAGCGATTTTTGAGGGCAACGATTGGGTAACGATTCTCTACTCTCTTATGCTTAAAACCCACTAATCTAATCAGGAATTCGTCCTTAATTTCGGATTTTTGAATGAAAAATGGGGAAAACCTCATAGACAAAACTATTGAGTTTTGAGTGGGTGATTGACCTCCGATTTGAGAGATTTTTATATGGTTAGACTCATGAGAGTATGAGGGTTATGAAAATGTGAAAATTATCCAATTCCAAGATGTTGGCCTAAGGGGCATTTTGGTGATTTTACCTAATTTTGCGCCACAGCTTTGAATTAAATAGTACAATCAGTTAATTGCGATGTTATTTATGATATATAATTGAATTGAATAGATTTGGGCCATTTAGAGTCGAATACTCGTGGCAAAGGCGTGGTTTCTAGTTGATTTTTGTGCCGGTTCAAGGTAAGTGGCTTGTCTAACCTTGTGTGGGGGGCCTTTCCCCTTAGGACATGATATTTGACGTTTGAATGCCTTGTATATGAGGTGACAAGCGCATACTTTAGCTAATTGTTGAAAATCCGTTTTTACTTGAAGTATTTAAATTGAGTTTTCTTGCTTACTGCTCATTCTAATTGCAAGTTTACCCTGTATTAGTTTAGAGAAGCATGTTTGATTGATCTACTTGCCTATTTGCTTAAAATGTCTGGTTTGCCCTCCGTGAAGCATGTTAGGCTAGAATTTACTATAACTTTTTCTGAGTTTAGCATTTATCCTAATGTTTGAGCTGTTATTGTGTGTTTTAAATTTGGGACTACGGGACGGAATCCTGGGAGATCCCCATGTACTTGATATGTTCTGGATTGAGGGTGCGCGATACCAAGAGATCCCTGTCACATGTATTTATATATATTGAGGATACCAAGAGATCCCCGGCTTACCTATTGAGGATACCAAGAGATCCTCGGGATACCAAGGGATCCCTCGCATATATGATGATGATACCAAGAGGTCCCCGATTGTGATTCCTGTTGTGAGCAGTATTTCCTTATGTTGTTATGTTTCTATTTTCTACTACTGTTTTTCCTTATTTATCCTGTCTAGACTCTCGCTGTAGACTTTAGCTATACTGTTCCCTTTACTTTATCATTTATTATATTTTATCTCAGTAGAGCCCTGACCTTCCTCGTCACTACCCGACCGAGGTTAGGCTTGGCACTTACTGAGTACCGTTGTGGTGTACTCATGCCCTTTCTGCGCATGTTTTTCATGTGCAGATTCAGGTACCTCAACCCAGGTGTATCACTCTCGAGGTGGAGAGATCTAGTTGAGACTTCGAGGTACTTCTGCCGCATCCGCAGACCAGGAGTCTCTATCTTATTCCAGCTTTAGTAGATAGTCTTTCCTATTTGTCAGTTGTTTAGACATTTTGGTGTTAGAGTAGTGTATTACTCTTTTATTAGCCTGTGTTTCCCGTGAGTTTCCGGGTTTTGGGATGTTGTTATAGATGTTCGTGATGTTGAGTTGTGTATGCCAAGCGGCACTTATATACAGTTTCTCTTAGCTGTTTAACTCTTAAATTATTTATGTTTCGCAAGTTTAATTTATTTTTCCGCATTAATAGGTTTACCTAGTCGTAGGGACTAGGTGCCGTCACGACATGTTTATGGTGGGTGAACTGGGGTCATGACAGGAAATGAGGTCCTAGGTTTATTAACAATATGGATCATGCCACACAATGTCTGGTAATCACTCCTCAATAAGGGGCTACGCGTGGCATTATCGCGTGATCATCATATCCATATCTACCCTTCCCACTCCATTAAGGTATTAAAGCGTGTGATGGTCTCGCTTACTTATTGCATGCTATTACACGTCCCAATCCTATCAGTCCCGGGGGAGTATTTAGGACTACTAATCCTAAGGGAGGAGGATGTTAGGCTTATTTATGGTTTTAAAGGCAAAAAACTTCTAAGGCGACATACAAAACATGTATAGTAAGTTGGGGGAAAGCACATACCTGGGAAAGGCTCAAATATACCCCTTTTAACAAGAAGCACGTAATTAGCATGACTTACACATACTAGTTAAGGTATGATTAAATACTGAACATGGGGGAACTTAAAGATTGAAGTTGTCTGATTTATTACATAATTCAGATAAGAAGCCCAAATCAGGACTGCCTGTTGGTTGTAGTTATTACCAGAACTGATTTAATTTAACTTTACCCTAAGGCTTTCCTAAGTGTTGGACAAAGATCCTATAGGCATGGTTTCTACTAAATTCAGAAAGCAATAAAATAACAAGGTCTAAAATAAACTGAATACGTACTGGTTTAAGAAGGGTAGTCAGATTATTGAAAAAAATGCCAGTTTCAACGAAAGTTATGAGTTCTACAGTAAATAGCACCATCGTTTCTGATTTTTTATTTCATATGCAAGTGAAGTGGCTCAGATTCGATTAGTAGTTCCTATAGGCATGCTTTCTACGCGTAGCTGATTTTGAACGTGGTATAAAATGCAGGAGACTTGTTCTAAGACTTATGAACATAATACCTAAGTGCAAAAATTGTTTGAAAACCTATGAACATGTTCTCTAAGTGCGAAAATTATTTGAAAAGCCTATGAACATGATTTCTAAATGCATAAATTATTTGAAAAACCTATAGGCATGATTTCTATATAAAGAAATTATTTGAAAAGCCTATGAACATGATTTCTAAGTGTAGAAATTATTTGAAAAACCTATAGGCATGATTTGTATATGCAGAAATTATTTTAAAAGACTATGAACATGATTTCTAAATGCAGAAATTATTTGAAAAACCTATAGGCATGATTTCTATATGCAGAAATTATTTGAAAAGCCTATGGGCATGATTTCTATATGCGGAAATTATTTGAAAAGCCTATAGGCATGATATCTACCCTTTTGGCATACATAGTTACCCACCCTTTTCACTAGCCATCTCCAAGAGTTTATTACAAGTTATTACAACCCAGATTAAAGTAAAAATACATCCAAAAAATATAAATAAAAGTATAACCAAGGAGAGCCTGATTCAAACTTCGTGTCTGAAATTTGAGGTAAACCAACTCCATGATATCATGATCCAAAGCCTTTTTCTCATTTGAGTGTGTCAAAGTTCCCTAAGAGCCTCACAGGGACTCCGGGCAATGCTCACATCCAAATGTATTATTAGATCGGGGCAAGTGCAGTGCGGAAGGGTCAGCCCTCAAGTGTCCAAGTTCAGAGAGAACTCAAAGGGTCCCAAGGTAGAGCTCACAAGAGGGGGTAGAACTTACAGACTAAGAAAGTGTGCATGTGCAGAATAGAGTGCTAAAAGGGAAAAGGAAGAGGAAATAAACTACAGATAAGCCCACACAAGGAAATTCAGGGGAATATGGGATTATAAAGAGCTTGTTGCTTAGGCGAAGGCAGACTTTAGGCATGCCCACCAATGGGGAATGCTAGCAAACCTATAAGCCTGCCATAATATATATTGTTAGAGGCTAGGATCCCTAGGGGATCAAGTTCAATTCATGGACAATAACTTGCATATTGACATGCCTCAAACCATAGCTTAAACACATAGGGGGAGGGGTTTGGGATTCATAATAGAACAGGCGGAAAGAAATCAACAAGCTAGAATGAGTGTTGAACTATACACAAGCAGTAAATAGGGATACCAAAAGCAGTAAATAAACACATTATTGTGGTGCTGAAAATTTAAATCAGGACATACCAGTTTCAAAGAAGAAAATAAAGAAAAGTAAGCAGTAGGTCTTGTAAATAAGCCATAGTACAAGCAACAAGAAAGAGAATACTTTTTGGAGTGTAAGTGTAAGTTTTTTTTTTTGAAAGACTACCAGTGATTATCTATGTCAATGAAAGGGTCGTGTATTTATAGTGTGAAAAAAAGGCAAAAAAAGGTAAGAAAACAGTTAAGAAACTAGATATCAATTAAGAATCAAGACTTCCTTGAATTAAGGAATTCAGACTCAAACAGGAAAAATATTTAAGGAAAGAAATCAAATAAACATCATGTGCAAAGTAGGCAATTAGGGGTAAATACATAGGAGTTTAATTAATGAAAGAAGTTTGAAGTACACGGTTAAAACAAATAAGGCAAGAGTTCACCAGTATATAGTAAATCAAGGGGTCAAAGATTTTGTAAATATTGGTCCACGAATGAATGAAGCTAGAAAGCTAAGGAGAGTTTTAACTAAAATCGAGTAACAGGGAAATCAGCAAACAAGGAAAGAAAATCAATCAACTTATACAAAAAGGGAGTCTGAAATCAATCAAAATTGAAATCCATTTTTAGAGGGAAGTTCAGCACATATAAAGAGCATGCAAGTATTAGGCATACGCAGCTAGGTTTAGGACACAAAAGAATAAGTGTCATGCAATTGTAAAATCAGTAAAAGAGAAATAGTATCAAATAGAATACAAGGGTCCATCACAAAGACCTTAGAAGAGTTTTAGTAGAAAATTAGAATCGCTTAAGAAACAGAGATTTCAAGAATCAGTTAACAAATTCAGAAAACTCGAAGTTGGTCCAAAAGAGTTAGGTTTTTTGAAACCAAACAAGCTCAAAAATGAAGAGCAAGCAAACCACATAGCCAAGGGTCTCAAAATTCGGATGAAACCCAAATTTAGGGTTCTTGCCATTAACAGAGTGCAAAGACGAAAGGGAAGGTGATTAAGGGAAAAGATACTAATTGAAATAGGTTCAGAGGTCTCATAAAGGAACTGAGACCTTTAGCATGCTCTTTTAGTAGTAGGAACTCATGATAAGCATAGTAAAAGAGCAACATGTGAAACCTGTAGAAGAACTAGTGTAAGAAACAAATAGGAACATGGTGAAAAACCTTAACAAGAACATAGTAGGATAAAACAAGGTAGATGAAACGCACAAAGAACACAGTAGAAGCAACTGATAAGAACATGGTAGAAGAACTCAACAATAACACAGTAGGATAAACATAGTAGAAGAAACTGACAAGAACATGGTAGAAGAAATTTAACAAGAACACAGTAAGAGAAACATGGTAGAAGAAACACACAATAGAAAATAAAATCAGAGAAGTACATAAGAGAAAAAGAAAATCAGAGAAACATAACTCAAAAATCCTAGATCGGAAAAAATAAAGGTTTTGAAAGCATGGTTTTAAAAGAATACCAAGAAATCATTTTAAAAGTTTAGGGAAAAACTGGATCTAGAAAAAATCTAAAGAAATCATAACAACCACAAAGCTAGGGTTTTAGAGGAACCCAAACAGTGAGAAAGACTTGGATCGTTGTTGATTTAACCAGGAGGAGGTGAGGCCAGGCTCGAAACAAACATGGCTTGCCGGAGCGAGGCCGGAGATGGCCATAAAACTTGAATCGAACCAGTTCTAGATGAATCTTCTTCATGTTCAGACCATGAAACCTCAACGAATAGGTGTGGTGAAACCATCATGGATTCAGGCCAGGAGGTGGACGGAGAAGGTGGATGAAACTCATCGGAGTGGAGGGGGAGGGGGAGGGGAGGGGGAAGGTTCTAGAGAGAACCAGAGATAAGGAGATAGAGAGAGAGTCGGTTGAGTGAGGAATATGAGGGGTCTTGGGTGTCGTTTGGTTTAATTCGGTAAGGGGAAATAGGGGTCGTTGATCTTAGAGATCAATGGCCAGGATGAGAGGGGTAGTGGGGTTCCGGGTTTGGGCATGGGTGAAGAGGGTGTGGGTCGGGTTTCAATTGAAATTAGGCTGGGAAATTGGGGTCCAATTTTGGGCTACAATTGAAAGCCAATTTGGCTATATTTTAAATAGCCCCTTTTCCCCTTTAATTTATAAAAGATAGTAAATAAATTTACGAAAACAAATTTAAAGCACTAAAATGATTTAAAATATATAATTAATAATTTAATAATATAAAATATTATTTTATAAATATGAGACGAATTTAAACCTAAAAATGGCTAATATTGCCATTATGTGTTTTTATCCTTAAAAATACCAAATAAATTTGTAAAAAATATGTGAAACATATCTCAGCTATATTTTAGTATAAACGTGAGGTTCCAATAAATGAATCACCAAAATGATAATTTGGGGATAATTATTGGATTTTCTTGATAAAATAGGGAAGTAAATTGATTTAAACATATTTGTAAAATTAAGGAAAAAATTATGCAACCTTGGGATGTACTCATATATGCCTATATAGGCTATTTTGAGGGTATTTTGCATATTAAAAAATATGGAGAAAAATTGGGTATCAACAATCAAGCCAATTGACAGGAGTAAACAGAGACTAATGAACATGCTGGCTAAGTATCTAACAAGCAAGTGAGACCTAGACATGTTTATTACATGTTTGAATAAAGAAGACATAATTTAGACATACTAAATAAAGCAATAAACAGGAAGACAAATTGAATACATAGTCAATCGAATTAGTGCAGGAATAGATTTATAGACATGGAACACACAGAGTTTGAGTTTCAGAATTGAACTAGGGACATACAAGTTTAAAGAAGCAAAGTGCAGAATGTAAAGCAAGTATAATGCCAGTGACTAGCCTTGGCTTTCAGTCGGCTAGACCAATAGTTAGCACAAGTAGCAGAGGAAGAAGAGAGAGTTTGAATGTGCGTGTATTTTGAACTAAGTGTTCATTGTGTTGATAGGTAAAACGAGAGTGTATATATAGCAGTTTAAGAGAAGAACAAAATAAGGTAAAAGAGTCAGCATTCAGTGAATTAAGGAATTCATAGCATCACAGAATCCAATCACATAAAGAAGTTCAGAATAGACCCTTTAATTAGGGGTAATTGATCAAACGGTAATAACAGAGGTCTAATTAAGGAAAGAATCCCAATCATACCTTGTAAAGGAATCAGTAAGAATCCACAAAATCATGCGGATAGCTTATTAAGGCAAGACAGGCAAATATTGTAAATAAGGTAAAGGAAGTAATCAAATCATCAATTAATCTTTACAAGGGATAGAAAATAAAGAAATTATTCCCATAAATGACTCGGATCGAGTTTCAAATAAGGCAAGAAGTGGGTTTAACAGCCAGTTAGGGTTAAAGCCCATAAATCAAGCAAGCAATCACATGAATAAGGCAATCATAGGTAGCTAAAGAACAACCAAGGGTCAGTTAACCCATAAATAGGCAAGAGATGTAAATTAAGGGCCTCAGGATTAAGGAAAACAAACATAAATGAGTAAATTACTTTAGTAAACAAATGAGACTCTAGATAATTAGACTAATCAATTAGTAACAGAAAAGAGGTTGAAATCAAACTCTGGATAGTCAAACAATTGGAACAGGGACACAACCCTGTGAGAAAGATCAAACGAAACATAAACACTTCAGAAAACCTTTTGTAAAATGGAAGAGAAAACCCCAGATAACTAGAAAGATACTTTGGGTTGATTAATAGCAGGAAAATTAGGAGAATTATAAATAAATAGCCATGGAAACATAGAGCACTTTAAACATACAGAGATTCGAACAACAGGAATCAGAGAAAATCAAAAACCTAGCGTAGCTTAGTGCTAAAAATTGGTTAGTAGTGGAGAAGTAAAAGAACCTTACTGAACAACCATGGGAATTTGAAAACACTTCGAACATGCAGAGGATCGGACAACATATAACAAAGAACCCTAATATAACAAAGTGCTTAAAATGGATTAATAGTAAGGAAGTAAGAGAACCTTAAAGAAAATCAGTGATGAACTCAGAATCTCTCCAGATCTATAAAGATCTGAACCGATTCAAGTCCAAATATTAGGTCTTTAAAGAAAAGAGAAAGGGTAAAGAGAATCTGGTCTTGAATCAGAGATTTGAGCGGTAGAGCATCAAAATATTAACACTCACAACCATAGACGGAATACCAGAGAGTTTTGAACCAAATCTTGCTAGATCTCTTCGAGATCTTTCCATGAAATCACAAAAACCAGTAACCAGGACACGTAAGAGCTAAGTGGGGGTCTCAAACACCCATGGAAATCCATGGGTTGAGTGAGAATTAGAGGGATTAGGGATGGTTTTGGGTGGCGATGACTAGGTTTAAGTTCAGGTCTCAGAGAGAGCTTGAAAGGTGAGGGAACGAACGGCGGATGGATTGAGAGAATGAAGGGTTTAGGGTGGTCGTTTGGGATAAATAAGTTAAGGAATGATGGTGGTTGTTTATCCATGATTTAATGGGGTTATTAGGTCAGGTAGGTCTAATTGGGATAAGGGTGAGTTGGGTCGGTATATTAAGGGGTTTGGGCTGGTATAGTTGGGTTATTAAGAAGGGCTATTTGTTAAATACCGAATGAATTAGTAAACTAATTTGTAAAAATATCTAATTAAATGATAAAAATGATTTTCATGCATGGAGATGATTTAAAATATCTACTTGATATTATAAAAATATAAAAAGCTATTTTATGTGTATATAATATAATTATACATATGTGTATATAATATAATTATGCATATATAGGGGCTATTTTTGCAACATATACAATTATAGTCTTAAAAATGCAAATGTGATTATAAAAATTATAAATAAAATATTTGAACACTCATATGAACATAAAGGGTTAATTCAAATGATTAAACCATCATAAAATAATATGAGGGATATTTTTTGAGCATTTATGTAATTAAAAATGTAGAAATAAATGATTTTAGGGCCTTTAAAAATTATAGAAAAAATTGTAAAATACTTGTGCAATTTGTAAATGCATTTATAATATTTGAAATAATTTATGCACAAATTTAAGATATATGAGAAAAAATTTGGGTATCAATAATTGGTTGTTTAAATGTGTGTATCTATGTGGGCCCGCGTCACATGTATGATTCGTGAGTGGGGTGCTTGTTTATTTATGTTGACTGCGTCACATTTATGATTCGTGAGCGGCGTAATACATGCATCTATGGTTCTCACCATTTGACCCTCTGGCAGTGCACAATTTAAATATTTATTGGATCGGATCGTACGACCTCGGCATGATTTGCGCATGCTTGTAATGCTTGCTTGAGATTTATGGATATTGATATTGCCTTCCTAGTCTGAGAAAAACTGATAGACAATGGATTATGAATTTGGATACTTCTAAATATAAAAACGATTGCTTACTTGCCTCTTGATTTACTTAAGTTTACTGTCATTTTTAATAAATCCATGATTACTCACCTTATTAATATATTATTATTGGACCACTAGTAAGTGTCGAAGTTGATCTCTCATCTCTAATTCTTCGAGGTTAGACGAGATACATACTGGGTATATGTTATTTTCATACTCATACTACACTTGTTGTGTATTATTGTTGCACAAGCACATGTATGTCTAGTGCCCTAGTTAGGCGCAACGATATGGTAGATACAGAGACTTAGGTGAGATGAACCTCTTAAGATGACCCGCAGCCAGCAAAGCCTACTTCAGAGTTTTGTAGTGTGCTTTTATTTTTTTCTAAATTTGCATTCTCGACAATTATTGTATTACATCTTTTTTTTTACTAGAATTTGCTCAAACACTTGTGACACCGGGTTCTGGGATGATTATGGGATTGTTTAGTTTTAAATTGTAAATATTTTTAATGATTCTATAAAGAATATTTTTATTTAGTTAAATGGAAGGAAAATCATAGTTTTCAAAAATACTAAAACAAGGACTAAATTAAGTATTTATGGTTGGCTTGCCTGACGCGGTGTCCGGCGCTATCATGGCTTTTATTGGATTTTGGGTCGTGATAATATGGTATCAGAGAACGTAGTTCCCTTAGGTGTCACGATTCATGAACAAGTCTAGTAGAGTCATGCATATCAGTATAGAAACATCTGTACTTATCTTGGAGAGGCTATATGACTGTTACGAGCACTTCCCTTCTTGATTCCTCATCGTGCGGTTTGATTCCTTTGAGGCTTATGCCCTTATTTCCTTGCTACACAATCTTATGCAAAGCGAAGCGCTTATTGTGAGCACGTGATTTTTGCCTTATATGAATTACTCCCACAAATTCAAGAAAAATAAATTTCTTTTTATTATTTGCAATTTTGTGGATTTTTGTGGCATTTTCTATTAGTTCTTTGTATTTGTCTTTGCATTTTTATTTTTTATTTAATTAATAAAAAATACAAAAATACGTGGCATTTATATTTAGGATTTAATTCTACATTTTAGGATTAATTAGAAAATTAGTTATTTTATAAAAATGGGAAAAAATCAAAAATAGTTTAATTTGATCTCTTTAATTTTAACTTTGATTGTGAGTAGTCTTCTTTTAATTTATTTTTAATTAATTGTGATAATTGTATTTTAGGTTTAATTAGTGTTTTTTAGGTTAATTAGGTTCTAGGATTTAATTTAGATTTTATTTTAATTTGGAAAAAAGAAGAAAAAGAATTATTTAAAAAAAAAGGGAATTGAAAAGTTAGAAAGTTGGGCTGTCTTGTTTTAATTTGTCCAAGCCCAATGTGAATTCCTTCACCCCAGCCCAAAGACGCCCAGACCCACGCCCCAAACCAAACAAGACCCGAACTGCCCCACTTATAAACAAAAGAAATCCTAAAGCCAAAGACTCCAAACGATGAAGCACTGTTCTTCTTCTCCAAAGTCCAAACCAGCCGATTCAACCTTAACTCGCCTGAAAAATCATGCGAGTTCACTCACACGCATCTTATCTCACCACGTCACCAACCCTAACGTTCTCTGACAGATTCCCATATCCTCATCTCTCTCCTCATGTATTGGAAGCCTCTAGAAGGAATATGCTGGGTGAACGGGGAGTGTGGGATCGATTTCAATTGATCACAGGCCTTCATTCATCATGTTTGTGCCTGATTAGTAGAGGATTTTTTTAGAGAAAAGGGCAGAGATTTCTGGGGAGATTTTTTTGGTTTTGGGAGAATGTTTTTGAGAACTATTCCGAGATTTTGTTGAGAGAGGATTTTGGGAGAAATTTCTTCAAAAAAGAAAACTGAAAGAAAATCAGTGTAAAAAAAAGTTCTCCTTCTTCTTTTTCGACTGTTCGTTTTTTTTCCCTGATATCATAATAGAACAGAAATATTATGGAGGTTCCATGATTTCATTTGATGTCATTTTTATTTATCATCTCGAAATAGTATAGTTATTTTACTTCGATTCTGATTTCTGGATGAACAATGGAATTCGTTGAAAGTGTGAATCTATTGTTGTTTACTGAGCTGTGATGTAGCTGTCCCCGTTGGTTATGTGGTGCTTTCATTCCTTAGAAACCAGATTCAATTTTCTTTTCTCCTTTTGTTGTGGCTCAGAAGGTATGAAACTTCGATATTTTGCCAAGGTATGAAACTTCAATCTGTTACCTCACAGTCGTAGGTCTGTTCTTGTTTGCCAAGGTTTGAATGTTGATTCATGTTCGAGCTCATTCTAAATGTCTGAAATGTCATCTGCCTTTCTAGGCTCGAGATATATTTTGTCTGAATCAGGTCCTCTTGCTGGATCATTATGATGATTTTGTTTGAACATGCTTGGATAGGAAGAGTTGTAGTAATCAAGTCTTATTTAGTTTTGAATTAATCAGTGTGAAACTCAGCCGAGTGAACTCTTGTGTTAACTGTATCTATCTACGCTTCTCTCGTAGATAGAGTTGTGTACTTGAGGGAAAATGCATTCTTTACCGACTTAGACCATTGGTCTATTATAGTAATCCTTTAGTCTATTCAGTCATCTTGTTTTTTTAGTTCTTAAAGGATTGAAGTTGAGCTGCTTCTCTGAATGCGCATGTGTCGGTTCATTTTTTATTTCTTCTTTGGTTGAAACCTCTTCAGATTCTAAGAGTCGACTGGTTTAAGCTTTGGTTTCTGTCATTTCATTTGCTATATGTGACGTGTTTAATGCTCAAAGTAATCTGCTCGTATCTACTATTTTTTCCCGACAAGTTCGACATGAGTCTTGCATATTTCCCTGCTTCATGATCATCTTGCATATTTTGTTGGTTTGAAGCTGCTGAAGTTTAAACTTGAACTAGAGGGCTCCTGAATTTCAAAATTTTGTGAGTGTTTTGTTAGTTGCTTAGTAACTCGATCGTTGGCCAGTCTTTCCTCTTCTTCTTCATCTTCGATCTGTCAATACAGTAACTCTATGAGATCAGAGTGTCAAGTAAACCGTTAACAGAGAATCCAAGGGTGTTTGTTGGGTAAAATTCAGTGCATCTTAGAAGAATTTGAGTCATGATAAGCAGCTGATTAGGCCATTCTCACCATTTTTTCTTGAAGTGCTTGTTTTGACGGATAACTGTTTCTTAATTTTAATTTATGCCGGTCATGTTTTTTTCTTGTAATGTGACTAACTTGCTAGTAAAGTTTTCATCTTCATCCTGTAAATGATTTGGCTCTCTTGTCTGGGTTATTACTGCCCTGAATTCTGAAGTTCCACACCTTGGTATTGATGGTTAATGTATTGACCATAGTTTTCAGAAGAAATACCGTACATATGTGGTGAAATCAAATTGTAAATATGGAAGATTTGTATGAGTTGAATTGGTGTATTTATACGGCAATTGTGTAAACTAAAAGCGACAATTCTCTTCACATAAAAGAGGAAAATTATGTTCGATTTAGTACAGCCATGGATGAGCCATAGAAGCATATTTAACATTTTAAATCAGGAAGTGTTGGTTTGGTTTCTTAGATTAATCATAGGTGTAATATCGGTTTCTCGGTCGAAATTGCTTCATAGTGAATCTCGTCAGTTGAAAATAGTTTGCTGAAATTAGCGTCACACTTCCTCATAATCTTCCCTGCATAATAGCTTCCTTTTTGGGATTGATTTGCGTGCATATTCAAGACATGTTACATTTTCTATGCATTGGTATATTGTCCCAAATTGCCTTTGCCCTAGCTTCTTCCCAAGAGTGTACTTTCCCCCCTATTCTTGCAATTTCTTATGGGAGGACATTCTGAGTTACCCTACCTTGTCTGTTGTGTTATTTGGGATTTCCATTGGAATGAACATTCTTAATGTCTAGATGCTTTTGTTTCTTGATATTGGAAATTAAGAGAAAAATGGTCAGTTTGTATTATTTTCTTGGTCTTTGTTAATGGTGTTTTGGCGTGGAATGTGGTGGATATATCTGATTATAATGACTGAAAGCCACTGTTCCCATTTTCGGATCCTTAATTCCTGGCTTCGCAATAATTGCAGAATCAATTTAGGAAATCAAGAATATTCGTGATTGCTCTATTTGAGTACAAATTTAGAAATAGAGGCGTGCCATTTAGTTGAATTTTCATGGCCCTCGCAAAGTTAAAAACGCGTAGTTGCTTTAGGCGTGTTATTTTAATAATATTAACTTCTTAAATTTGGGTGCACATTTATGTGACCCAAATATAAATCTCAACAATGTTATATAAAATGTGTTGCGGACCGCGGGCTCATTTATGTGACATGGTTCAAGGAATATGTTAAATGACGTTGCAATTTTCTTTAAAAAAAAAATGAATGAAAGCGGTTAAAAGTTAAAATTGAACCATAGGCTAAAACATGTATCAAATCAGATAATCAAGCCAATTATAACAGTTGAACGAATGAGCTAGAATCATGAAACTCAGGAATGCCTAACACTTCTTCCGTTTTTACAGAATTCCTTACTCGGATTTCTGGATCGCGGACTGTAATACAGAGTCATCCTTTTCCTCGATTCGGGATTTAAACCGATGACTTGGGACACCATAAATCTCCCAAGTGGCGATTCTGAATTTTTTAATAATAAATCCCATTTCGATTGTCCTTTAATTGGAAAAACTCCCTTTTATTATGCCCTTCCGGGGGTGTAGTGAAAAAAGGAGGTGTGACAGCTCTGGCGACTCTGCGGGGGAAAAGAACCCAGAACTTTTGGTTCAGGGTTCAGAATTCGAGCTTAGATAAATTGTTATATTTGGCTTTATCTGATTTTGTTACATGTTTGGGCCTAATGTGCTATATGTTTCTTTTTACCACTTTGATATTATCTGAATTGTATATATAAACTGCTACGAAATCCCTCTCTTCTCTCTCCTGAGGAGTGAACGCTGGTCGTGACTTCTTTCTGTTAGTGTCATATCCCAAATAGGACGAGGTTCGAATAAGTTGCAAAGCCGGAGGATCTTTTGATTACCGGTACGCAGCCTCTCCCCTCAGCTCGAGTTGTCCGCTCGGGTAAGCCAAGTCTAGAATAAATAAACCCAGGTTTTTAAACCCAGTATAACAAGACCTCATGCCAGTTCCCTAGTAGGAACGTTTATTTGCATAACGTGCATTTTGAATTTGGAGACTCAAGACAGGGGTTGGGTTTGTCTAGGACAGGTGTACCAAAAATCAAAAAAGACCATCTTGATGCATCTTACTTGCTACTTGTGCATTTATTTTCTTCAAATTTGGATGATGACCGGCTTTTGAATAAAAAAAGGATAGTTTGGGAAAGAAAATAGAAGTGTGAGGGATAGGGGAGGTAATTACCAGTTTTGAAAACCAACTCCTGAATATACTGAAACTCTGCCGAAATTTAAAAAAAAAAAAAAAAAGAGAATTTTTATTGTTTTCAAGGAAAAAGAAAAAAAAAAGAGTTGGTTTTTTGTTTTGTCAAAACTGCCAGAACTACGCCAGTTTAATTCTTACAGGGTGTGGGATACGTAGGCAACCCCCATCGGGTCCAACTTTCCTTTTGCAAAAATAGCCGAAAAGAACAAAAATTTTACTTTTATTTGAAAATAACTAGGGTGACGCCATTCTTGTAAAAAATAGCCGGATGTCCCTAAAAGGGTGCCGGAAGGCTGCTTTTGCAAGAACAGCCGCATCTGGTCATTTTTTAGGGTTTTACCGGTTAGCCAGCACAACCTTAAAATCTTCATCTTCGAGGTGCTTAAAGGCCGTATTTGCAAAACCGGATTTTATTTTTAATTCGAAAAAAAATAGAAAAAGTGTCAACTTCGTTTTTGAGTCAAATGAGTCTTGATTTTTTATTAATCACCCCAATAAATGTGCAGAATGAGCACGAGTCCAATTTTGCCAATAATAGTCAGGAACAAGATCCCTTTGGAGTTGCATATGTGGTGGGAGGATCTGGGAAAATTGGAGCAAGATAAGCTCAGTCTACATTTGGGAGGTCTCACCGGGTTGTTAAAGATCAGACCTAGAGGAGATATCATAAAAGCTTTGGTTACATTTTGGGACCCGGCAATAACGTATTTCACTTCTAAGATTTTGAACTCACCCTAACCTTGGAAGAGATAGCAGGTTATATGGAAAGTAATGAAGGTCTGAGGCATAAGTATTTGATTACTTCAAGATCCGTTAACTCTCACAAATTCATGGATTTGCCAAAGATAAGCAAAGAGTCCCGTACTCCAAGTTGGAAGGTGGTTTTTCCACTCTACGTTTTATATACCAGAGGTACGGGCATGTAGGAGGGTTCAACGATCCGGAAAGCGAGGTTTGTAGCAAAGGGAACCGAATAAAATAGGATGAGCATAGGCGTTTCGCTTTCATGGTAGCTTTTTTAGGCCTTGTGGTGTTTCCCCGAAAAGACGGGAATATCGATTTGCGGGTGGCTGGAGTCGTCAAGGTCCTGATTACCAATGTCAAGAGCACTCTTGCCCCTATGATAGTGTCTGAGATATACCGAGCTCTCATAGTTGTCGACGCCACCTTTCCTCCCCCCTCCCCCTCCCCCCATCCCCCCTCCCC
>MU729981.1:0-16963 GCA_026770625.1 Nicotiana glauca
CAGATCCTCGGATACTGAAATCCTCTACAAACCTCGCATTCATTCCCACATCAGCTGAGTCCACTATCTTAAGCGGCCCAAATTCTCAAATTTTAACACATACCCTTCAATTACACATGAGATCTTATAACAATATACATAAGGATCGTACCACTTAAGAACACTCCGCAGGAGATAACCCACCTGCTTCTCCTCAGTTTAGTATTTCAACACACCTTCCACCAGCATACACATAGCACAGCCATTTAGTCTTCCTGAGTCTGAACTCACACCGCCACACGTAATGTACTTCACTTCCCAACTAGGAGACACGAAAGTATTCTTCACGCGCCCATAATTCGGGCTACACATCAATCATGATAGGAATCGAACACTTAAAAGTTCATCCATTTTCCAGCAGACTTCTTCGTCACTACTAAGTCACATAGATACATCTCGCAGCACTAACATACTCATCACATGGAAATCCAACCACCATTCCGGCTAATAAGGACAATACTGAACATATACGTTCAGAACACTTACTCACACAATCAGCACCTTGGTGCTCAAGCCATAGGCAAAGATCCGGCCTCAAGTCCTCCAAACTGGTCCAATATTCTCACAATGATTACCTTTCGCCCCTCGATCGGGAATCACAAGCCATCAAGGCACATATACTACTGAGCGCTCACGTGCGCATACAGACGTGTGGAAGGAATTTCAAGAGTTATATCTCAAGCAGAATCAAGCACGCACGATAAGAATTCCAAGAAAATGAAGTTTTCCTAAAGTTTCTGCAGCCCATCGAGGATAAATACAGACGTCTCTCTACTAACCGGCTCATGACTCATGAGGCCTAGTAACCTAGGCTCTGATACCAACTTGTCACGACCCCAAACCCGATCGTGATGGCGCCCAACACAACTGCTAGGCAAGCCCGACAATTTGCACTCTCAACCCGAGCATGGAGCTCAAAACTCGCTATTTGGATACCATTAACAGCATTAAAGCTAAAAAAATTTAACTAATAGATAGAAACCAAACTGAATATCAAGATAACACGGAATACAATCCCAAAGTCCTGGGGGTCATGAGTCTAGAGCCTCTAACAAGACAGTGTAATAAGACTCCAATAATACATAGTCCAAAATCTGCGAAAAGACAATAAAAGGGATAGGGGAGGAGTCGGGTCCTGCGGACGTCAGGCAGCTACCTCGACAACTCCGAACAACTCTAAAATCAGCAAAAACTTAGCTAAACTCCCGAGGTACCTAAATCTGCACACATGGTGCAGGGAGTAAAGTGAGTACTTCCAACTCAGTGGTAATAAGCGTAAATAAAAACTGAGCGTTAAGAAATCACGAAAGAACACTCCAACATGCTATATAGTACAGTACAACCTTTTTAACAAAATAGTAAAAACTATAAAAAAAATCCTTTAGAAATATTTAGCTCAGTTTAAAAATCTCTTTTGAAAGTATTCTTTTTCCAACATTAAGCATATGAATGTGATATCAGGTAGTGCAAGTCCGCACACAAGTCAGCCCCTCGGGCACAGCACTCTATTTACAAATAACACCAGGGTATCTGGTACACAATGCAAGAATTAGCATGGATGCCAATAATATGAGAGTGATAAATGTCATGCCACGTAGTACAAATAGGAATCAATGCGTGAATGCAATGCAATGCACATGACCTCTACGGCGCGTAGCTCGATCCATTGGGTACCCAGCACTCACTGTGGGGGGTTCAGACTCCAGAGGGTCTCCTACAGCCCAAGCGCACTATCATCATAGCATTCGCTGTGGTGTACAGCCTGATCCACAATCAGTCCAATTATATGCATGCAAGCCACACAAGCACAGTCAATTTATCATTTTCAGTTCCAATTATTAGGAATCATAGCTTAAGTGTTTAAGACTTTAGAAATTTACTAATCATTTCAAGACAGTGTTTAACTCAGGACTGATATCATGAAAACATGCTAAGCATCATGGAAACACTGATAATAATCCCTAAGAAATCCAAATAATCGTCACGAAGCCCAAAACATGGCAATCAAGTAGGTTTCAGTCAATCACGCAGTAAAATCAACAATCGGAACGGACCAAGTCACAATTCCCAACGGTGCTCTACCCCACACTCATACCTGGCGTGCAAGTCACCATAATACAGCACTATGATGTGTAAATCCGGGGTTTCAAACCCTCAGGATATCATTTACAAGTATTACTCACCTCAAACCGGTGAAATCTCTAGCTCGCGATGCCTTTTCCCCTCAATTCAGCCTCCACGCGCGTCGAATCTAACCAAAATCAGAGTGAATGCATTACAATATGCTAAGGGAACAATACCCAATCGAAAGAACTCGAAAAATACTCAAAAACACGAAATTGGCAAACCCCGAGGCCCAGGCCCACATCTCGAAAAATTTTGAAATTCACATTTCCGGAATCCTCGTCTCGCCACAAGTCCGTACATACCAAGAACTCCCAAATCGGACCACAAATGGCCCCTCAAACCCCAAATTTAGAATTTTTACTTCAAGACCTAATTTCTTATAATTTAGCAATAATCTCATGAATTTCAAGGATGATTCTTCAATAAAATCATGTATTTAACTTATAAAACTTACCTCCAACCGATTCTCAGTCGAAACCCTCTAAATTCCTCGTCAAAAGCTCCCAAGTTTGCTTAACAATATTGAAAAATATACTTGGTTTGCGGATGAAATGTTTATAAACCTTCTGCCCAGTCCGGGAAATTCCTTCATCGTGTTCGTGACCACCACCTCGCGAACGCGAAGAGAAAAATTTTAAAAGCCCAAAAACTACTCTACGTGTTCGCGACTCAGACCATGCGAACGCGATAGCTAATGCCTCATACTTACGCGAACGCGTCACCAGACACACGAACGCGTAGAAAAAACCCCACTGGCTCCAACTCCTTAATCGCGAACGCGTCACACCTAATTCGAACGCGAAGCACAAGGTCAAGACCCTCCGCAAACGCAAGACACCAAACACGAGCGCTAAGGCTAAACTCAAGCCAACCCAATTCCCTTCTACGCGAACGCGTCCTTCCCTTCGCGAACGCGAAGGCTAATTTACAAGCCTCCGAATTACTCTACGCGTTCGTGACTCACCTATGCGAACGCGAAGAACAACCTTCTGCAACACCAACAGCTGAAAACCAGCAGTCCTTAAAGTCCAAAAATGGTCCGATTCACCATCCGAAATCACCCCAAGGCCCTCGGGACCTAAACCAAAAGTACAGATATGTTCTATTACCTCATTCAAACTTGATCAAATCATCAAAACGCCATCTTTAACATCAAAATCCTCAATTTTCATCAAATCAAAGCCTAAGTTTCTTAAAAACTTCTGAATTGCACATTCGATCAAAAGCCCGATCAAACGATGTCCGAATGACCTAAAAATTTGCAGACATATCCAAAATCACCTAACGAAGCTACTGAAACTCTCGGAATTCCACTCCGACCCTCGGATCAAAATCTCGCCTACCAACCGGAATTTGCCAAAATTCAAACTTCGCCAATTCAAGCCTAATTCTACACCGAACCTCCAAATTCGATTCCGATCACACTCCTAAGTCACAAATCATCCGTCAAAGCTAACCAAATCATCGGAAATTAATTCCGCGCCCTCTAACTTAATAGTCAACATTCGGTTGACTTTTCCAACTTAAGCTTCCCTTAAAGAGACTAAGTGTCTCATTTCTTATCAAAACCAATCCAAATCAACTCTCACACACCACATACCGGTAATGAAATATGAAGGAGCAATAAACTGGGAAATCAGGACAGTAACACATGAGACGACGGGTCGGGTCGTCACACCACAAAAACGAGACCGCGAAAGCTGAAATATTTCGTAGAAACAGGAATTGCTGAGGCAGTGAGGGTGTTTTAAAAATCAGATTTTGGCTATTTCCTCTCATATTTTTTTGGCTTGGGCGATTCTTGGAGGGGTTTCTAGAGAGGATCTTCATCATTAATGATAAGGTAAGTTATCCCCACCTATTTTGAGTTAAATACATCAATTATGTATGGATTTAAGCATGAAAATTGTAGAAAACTTAGGGTTTGAGGGAAGACCTAGAAAATTATTGTTCTTGGAATTTGACCATGATTTTGGGTATGAAATTTAGAGAAAATCATATATTTGGAATCCGGGCATGTGAGCACAAGGGCATTTTTGTCAACATTTCGATCGGAGTTAGGAATTTCTATAAATTAGATTGTAATGAATAATTGAGCATATATTAATGGATTTGCATAACCGTTGGCTAGTTTTGGAGCGTGGTGCATTAATTAGAGTCTTCGGAAGGGCGTGGAATGCCGGTTTGGATCTTCGTAGCGAGGTGAGTCTCCTTTCTAACCTTGTAAGAGGGAACTGTCACCATAGGTGAAATAATTGATTGTGTGCTCCTATTTGCGGGGGCTACATACGCACGAGGTGACGAGAGTCCGTGCGTAGCTACTATTATGCTATTGTCCGGGTAGTCTAGGACCCAAAAGCATGCTATACTTTGAATATTTGTAATCTTATAGTTAGTTGAATTGCTTAAACCACATCAAAATAGTAAATGAATTTCTAACAAGATCTAAACCTCATTTTCTTAAATTGTTATAAGAGAATTAGCTTTCTTTCAATAATTGCCCCATGTTGGCTTCTTAATTGAATGTCTCGATGTGTTTATTTTGGAATGGGCCGAATGCCTCGGCAGATTAAATAGATGCATCTATAGGCACACCGTAGACCCTCGGCAAGTGCATAGTTTATTTTTGTTGGATCGGGCCGTCGCCTCGGTGTTATTTTCGCATGTTATATTGTCTCTTGAGATTTTTAAATGATAATTTGCCCTTCGTGGCTTGATATAAATTGATAAGATAATGAAGAGTAAACCTTGAAAATCCTTGATTATTTGTTGAAGATGTTTACCTGTTTTTCTAGCTTTGTGAATTAGAACTGTTATATAAATCCATGATTTCCTCACATTTTTAGTATATTGTCAATTGACCTCTAGTAAGTGTAGAAGTTGACCATCTCGTCTATACTTATTCGAGATTAGGCGGGATACTCATTGAGTACACGTTGTTTACGTACTCATACTACACTTTTGTGCATTTTTGTTGCACATGTATATGTAACCCTAGTGTCCTATTGGGCAAGGCAGCGCGGATCATTCTGGGACTAGGTGAGCTGCATCATTCGAGACGGCCACAGCTAGAGCAGTCCCTTCCAGTGTACTGTATTTACTTCATGTCCACTGTATTCCGAACGGATGTTGTATTTTATTTTCTTGTTAGTAGATGCTCATACACTTGTGACACTGGGTTCTGGGATGGTTTGAAGTATTGTATTAACTGTTTTATCAATTAAAATTGATTTGATACTATATTCTTTAAAATTGCTTAATTTTAAGGAAAATCCTAGATTTCAAAAGTATTAAAATGAGATTTTGATTAAATAATTTGGTTGGCTTGCCTGACAGCAGTGTCCGGCGCCACCACGACCCTTAATAGATTTTGGGTCGTGACAACATGGTATCAGAGCACTAGGTTCCTAGGGTCTCACAAGTCATGAGCAAGTCTAGTAGAGTCTCGTGGATTGGTACGGAGACGTCTGTACTTATCCTCGGGAGGCTGCATGACTGTTAGGAGTACTTTCCTTTTTGATTCCTTATCATGCAATTTGATTCCTGTGAGGCTTATGCCTTTGTTTCTTCCTACTTAATCCTATGCGACGAGAAGCACCTGTTATAAATCGAGAATTGAAGACCCGTAATGGTACTACATATGTGATACGGGATGTTTCTCATGGTATAGTTGACTGGATTATTATCGTCACCTTATGGAAGTATATTCTAATGTTTCAGC
The DNA here is from genome assembly GCA_026770625.1 of Nicotiana glauca. Lineage (NCBI taxonomy): Eukaryota > Viridiplantae > Streptophyta > Magnoliopsida > Solanales > Solanaceae > Nicotiana > Nicotiana glauca. Next base: position 5,888 of record MU729981.1, read on the forward strand.
TTAGTAATGGTACTTCTGAGGGCTTTCAGGCTAGGCACAAGTTGCCACGATAATTATAAATGACTATTCTGCAGTAGTGATATGATGGTGGAATGTTGCCCACGTGTCGGGGTAGTAAATGACTAGAAGGGAGGTTTACTCAGGGCATAATCAAGAGATTTAATATTTTATTCCCGGTAGGGGAAAGACAATCGAACTAAGGATGGTCATATGTGGACTGGTGGAAATAATGAGACTCGGTAATTGCAAGCGTGGTGGAGTTTCTCCTATGATGTGGTACTGTTGTCCTAATTGAACGTATTAAGTTTGTCGGTGTTTTGACCTTCTACAATTCGCCTTTGGGGCAAGATGTTGTGAGATAGAATTGGGGGCACAACTGCCAGATCTCGCAGGGTGTGGTAGTTCATGATTGAATTAGTATTTCTAATATTGACGGTTCGAGAAAGATGACCTTCGGAAAAGTTTGGAGTTAGTAGAAAATTGTGGATTCAAGTTCTATTAAGATAAAATTTTATTAAGGCAACAACTGAGCAGCAAAAGATGAGAAAGACACATGGGAAGTGTCAGGCGGAGTTTTAAACTTCTAAAAGGACAGGTTTAGGAAGCACAGGTTGAGCAGTTGATAAAGAAGTGAGTTTGCCCAAAGTGGGAGAGAGACAGAGTTGCATAGGGGCTTAACGATAACACTACTATGCGCCTTAAGGAAAGGTTTGACCGATTTGGGAATATTGGTGCTTGGCTATTGGGGTCTGTGGATCTAATTTGAAGTAGGGAATTCATGTGCGGCCGGAGATTTAATATAACGGAAAGGAGTCGTTTAAATGAAGAAGTATGTAGCATGACTTTGAATTGGAGGGATGTTGTCGCACATTTAAATGGTATCCACGAGGGGTAAATAGACCTGTGCAGCTGGAGAGTGCTCAGACTTAGGATGGGTCATTGATATCGTAGTGATTGTACCCTATGCAGTAGTGTTGAAAGATGTCGGGGAGAGCCTTCTATAGGCGGGTTACTCAAGTGAGCAAGATAGCAGTCACATGGTTGGTGAGGCTTCTGTGAAGAATTTTACAGGTTATGTAGCAAAGAAATCGATTGTGCAAATATGTTTGGTGAGTCAAAATATAAGAAGGGGTTTTACAGAAAGATTTCGAGAGCTTTGGCGGTTAATTGCACGAGGTTATGTCAATAAGAGATAAATAGGATGGGTGAATTCTAAATTTGTGATATGGTGGCTTCATGATATGTGGGAGAGTCCCACCGCTTATGATTGGGTTGCATGGTTAACCACGTGCGAGATTTTTGGCTATTAGTATATCGATGGGCTATTTCAGCTATGGAAAGGACCATAAGTGGTAATTTAAGCAAAGGAAGTATTAAAGGTGGGCTATCATTTGGCCTTATTGGCCCATGTTCAGACTTTGAGAAAGATTCAGGATTGTGCCTTGTAAAGATGCGGGTTCCCGGGGAAGTGATTCTTCCAGGTGCTTTACCAATGGGGTATCCATGTGCTAGAAGATTTATGGAATTGATTATATTCGGGGCCAAGTCAGGGCGGGTGGCTCTCAACAGCGGTCCTAGTGAAATTCAAAAGATAAAGTGTGGTGCCTAATGATTTCGAACCTATAAGTACCGTTAAGGATCAAGCTTTGTAGCAGCTTATGAGAAGGTTCCCAGAATGTTCTATGATATTTTAACTTGCGGTATAGCATTTGAGAGATATGAGACAGTTTGTGGGATTTGAGACAGCATGGTCTCGTGATTCAAGGTCACTAGAGATGAGTGCAGATGGAGTATGTTATGTGTTGGATGGAATTAGTATTATTTCTAAGGCAATCAGGGTGAATCGAAAGAAGATAGATTGGTTAGCCGTAATTTAGTTGGCATGTTAGTAGTAGAGATCAGCTCTTTCAGCGTGATTAAGTTATGCAAGTAATCTGTGGCGGTGCGTATGAGGCTTGTCAGCCGCCGTAATTGATATTATTCTGAAGCATCCTACTATTATGGCTTGTTATGTGGAAGTGTATTTCGGAAGGGCTATGGTGCCTTAGACCACTACTTTGGGATTTGTGTATTTCCATGGTTATAAGAATTTACCTGTGTGTTGTTACGTTTCTCCTGAAGGGAGTTCAGTGAAAAGCTTTTATGTGATGAAGTGATAACCTATTAGTGGTTCCGGAGTGATGATGAAGAATCATGTCCTATCGTATATCGGCACGTTGGGTGCAGTGAGTGGTATGGGATTTGAAGTGAGGATCAAGGTTGCAGTCGGTGTTGGTAAGAATGTCACGAGCTTGGATGAGCAGGAATGGAGTTTCGACGTTCAAAGCAAGTTGGTATTGTCTGCAGCGTCGCCTGAGATCGATGTTCTGTGAGAAAGGCTTTGCATCATAATAAAGGATTCTTGATCGCTTTTCAACGTTAGCACGATCGGTGGTTTGGATGTACGGACCTGTTATGTGTTTCGAAAAGTTGTGGGAGCGTGTCCCACAGGAAGGTTGTATAGGTGTAGCATGTAGTCGCTCGATTGATTTAAGATTTAAACCAAGTATGAGGATTGTGGTAATATAATTAATTTGAGAATTTATGTCTGGAGGGCACTCTGTTTATTAGGTTATGGACTGTGGAGGAATTCTTCGGTTATGATGATTGTTCTTATGCGTTATGAAAGAAAAGAGAGTTATTATGGACCTTGGAAAGGTTATTAGCCTAGTCAGTGCGATCAGAATCGGCTTGAGGTCAGTGGATGGATTCAAATGTAAATATGGGATCTATATCAGGCCAAACGTGTTCATTTCAGTAATGTGCTCCATATGGAATAATAGACGGGGTGTTATATGGTCGTTAGCTATTTCATGTAATGATGTATTGCGCCGTGCGAGTCGTGAGACGGCTCGGTAAATTGCTTATGTGTTAAGGATCCGCGCAAAAATGATGTTATATGACCAAATTGGCTCTAGAGATTCAGATTGTATATCGCACCTTAGTTGTGGTCGAGTTTTGTAGCTTATAGCGGTGTATGTTCACTCAGGGATGTTATTATGCACTTATCATGCTTATGACCGATATTTGGTATTTTGTTGTAATGAGCAAATTTGGCTCGATGTGCATCTTCTTTCGTGAGATCTATGTGTGGATCGGGTTGCATGCCGCAACAGTGTAATGTTGAGTATAGTTTTCTATAGGCTATTTTGTGTTCCTTGCTTCCTATTTTCTAAGGAAAGTCTGTATTAGTATGTGAGTTAGGTAATTCCTTCCAGAGTTCGTCTTCCTTTCGTATCGCGTTCGAATTGGTGGCCTGTTGGCACATCGTGGCATCATATGAGACTTTTGATTATATCTGGGGGAGGTGAGAATTTTGGATTTAGGATCAGTGCAATCTGAGTATATGAAGTAACTTATGGAGATAAGACCATTATTTGGTCCTAAATGAGGTGATGGTTCTGTCAGGAGTATAGACCGAATGATTTGTTGACTCGGTAGTTGGTTATGAATTTCTGCACATCTCTTCTGTCGTGGCGGTATTGTAAAGGTTAGAGTAAGACTGGCGTAAGTCCTGGGGTGCAATGGGAGCGTCAGATTAGTAGGAATTTGACTAAGTTGATAAGAAAATGTTATTGTGGTCCGGTGAGTAAGGTGACGCAAAGTGTGAATTCAGCAGAGTTATGCAGTCATGTTTGGGTACGGCGTGTAGTGATTAATATGGTGATCTTATAGTGGGAGCAGGTCGGGCATAGAATTCCGGATGTTGGAATTGGGCTCTAAGGCTTATTTGGTTGAATAAAAGGGAATATCTTTGGAATTAATCGAGGTAATATGCTCAACTGAGTTGTTGTAGCACGGGAAGGTACATGAGAAGTTAAACAGCGATTTCAGACCACTCCGGTGAAGTTCTCAACACATTCGAGGACAAACGTATGTTTAAGTGGGAGAGAATGTAACGACCCGACCGGTCGTTTTGAGTACTAGCGCTCCGTTCAGCAGTCTGAGGCTATGAACAGCTTCATTCAAGTTATTATGACTTGTACGCGTGGTCGGAATTTAATTTCGGGAAGTCCAGAGTTGATTTGGAAAGAGAATTCTTATTTCAGAAGCTTAAAGTTGAAAGAATGAACTAGGATAGGAATTTTAAGTAAACGACCTCGGAATCGGTATCTGAAGGTTCCAGCAGGTCCGTATGATGATTTCGGACTTGGGCATAAGCCCGGTTTGGGTTTTGGATGACCCGGGAGCGTTTTGGCGCCTATTGTGGAAGTTAGCACTTTGGAAGAACTTTCTTAAGTTTGGCTTGAAGTGCATTTCAGTTTTATCAATGTTTGTTTAGAATTCCGAGTCCGAGAATAGCTCCGTATTATGATTCTGGAGTTGGGGGCGCGATCGGAATTGAATTCGGAGGTCCGTAGGTCATTTTGGAGCCATTTGGCTAAAGATAAAAAATTTGAAGGTTTTGAGAAGTTTGACCGGAGGTGGAATTTTTGATATCGGGGTTGGAATCCAATTCCAAAAGTTAGAGTAGGTCCGCAATGTCGAATATGAATTGTGCGCAAAATTTGAAGTCAGTCGGACATGATTTGATAGGTTTAAACATCGCAAGTAGAAGTTTGAAATTTCGAAGTTCATAAAGCTTAAATTGGGGTGTAATTCATGGTTTTAGCATTGTTTGATATGATTTGAGGCCTCGAGCAAGTCCGTAATGTGTTTTGGGATTGGTTGGTAGGTTTGGTTGAGGTCCCGCGGGCCTTGGGTGGATTCCGGGTGGCTAACGGATCGAATTCGGAGTTTGATGAAGGGCTGGAGCTGCTACTTTTGGTATTTTCGCTTTTACGGATTTGGGACCACAGAAGCGAGGAAGAAGCCGCAGAAGCGGTTGGATGTGAAGCGGCCCTAGATCCGCAAAATCATAACCGCAGAAGTGGTGGGCCGTCCGCAAAAGCAAAAATTCCAGCCCAGTGTCCGCAGAAGCGGCATTTTGTCTGCAAAAGCGGGGCCGCAGAAGCGGGAATTGCTGAGGCAATAAGGGTGTTTTAAAAATCGGATTTTGGCTATTTCCTCTCATATTGTCTTGGCTTGGGCGATTCTTGGAGCGGTTTCAAGAGAGGATCTTCGTCATTAATGACAAAGGTAAGTTATCCCCACCTATTTTGAGTTAAATACATCCATTATGTATGGATTTGAGCATGAAAATTGTAGAAAACTTGGGGTTTGAGGGAAGACCTAGAAAATTATTGTTCTTGGAATTTGACCACGATTTTGGGTATGAAATTTAGAGAAAATCATATATTTGAGTTCGTGAGTTTATGGGTAAAGTTTATCTTCGAAAAATTTCGGAATCCGGGCACGTGGGCCCGAGGCCATTTTTGTCAACTTTTCGATCGGAGTTAGGAATTTCTATAAATTAGATTGTAATGAATAATTGAGCATATATTAATGGATTTTCCTAACCGTTGGCTAGTTTTGGAGCGTGGTGCATCAATTAGAGTCTTCGGCAGGGCGTGGAATGCCGGTTTGGATCTTCGGAGCGAGGTGAGTCTCCTTTCTAAACTTGTAAGAGGGAACTGTCCCCATAGGTGAAATAATTGATTATGTGCTCCTATTTGCGGGAGATATGTACGCACGAGGTGACGAGAGTTCGTGCGTAGCTACTATTATGCTATTGTTCGGGTAGTCTAGGACCCAAAAGCATGCTATACTTTGAATATTTGTAATCTTATGGATAGTTGAATTGCTTAAACCACATCAAAATAGTAAATGAATTTCTAACAAGATCTAAACCTCATTTTCTTAAATTGTTAAAAGAGAATTAGCTTTCTTTGAATAATTGCCCCATGTTGGCTTCTTGATTGAATATCTCTATGTGTTTATGTCGGAACGGGCCGAACGCCTCGGCAGATTAAATAGATGCATCTATAGGCGCGTCATCGACCCTCGACAAGTGCACAGTTTATTTCTATTGGATCGGGCCGTCGCCTCGGTGTTATTTGCACATGTTATATTGTCGCTTGAGATTTTTAAATGTGAAATTGCCCTTCGTGGCTTGATATAAATTGATAAGATAATGAATAGTAAACCTTGAAAATCCTTGATTATTTGTTGAAGGTGTTTACCTGTTTTTCTGGCTTCGTGAATTAGAACTGCTATATAAATCCATGATTTCCTCACATTTTTAGTATATTATCAATTGACCTCTAGTAAGTGTCGAAGTTGACCATCTCGTCTCTACTTCGAGATTTGGCAGGATACTCATTGAGTACACGTTATTTACGTACTCATAATACACTTTTGTGCATTTTTGTTGCACATGTATATGTAACCCTAGAGGCCTATTGGGCGTAGCAGTGCGGATGATTCTGGGACTAGGTGAGCTGCATCATTCGAGACGGACGCAGCTAGAGCAGCCCCTTCCAGTGTACTGTACTTACTTCATGTCCACTGTATTCCAGACGGATGTTGTATTTTATTTTCTTGTCAGTAGATGCTCATGCACTTGTGACACCGGGTTCTGGGATGGTTTGAAGTATTGTATTAGCTGCTTATCAATTAAAATTGATTTGAGACTATTCTTTAAAATTGCTAAATTTGAAGAAAATCCTAGATTTCAAAAGTATTAAAACGAGATTTTGATTAAGTAATTTGGTTGGCTTGCCTGACAGCAGTGTCCAACGCCACCACGACCCTTAGTGAATTTTGGGTCGTGACAACACCAACCGCGGTCTTGATGGTGCCCAACACATTGCTAGGCAAGCCCGACCAATTTAATAACCTTAACCATTTTTATACAGTTCATGAATTAATTAACACAGATAAATTACTAAGTCATAATACTGAAATTCTGAAATAGAGTTAAAACATGCGAAATCCCAAATAACAATACTACTACACAGCTCGAAGAATCCGGTGTCACAAGTCTGAGCCTCTAATGCATGAGTATCAACCTACTACATATCATTCTAAAGAAATACGGAAATAAAGCAATAAGATAGAAGGGAAGATCAGGACTGCGGACGTCATGCAGCTTACCTTGATACTCCCGAATATGTGCTACTCGACAGAGAAGTGCTCACTTAGCCTCAGATGCACCTGGATCTGCACGCAAGGTACAGGGAGTAATGTGAGTACTCAGACCCAGTGAGTAATAAACATAAATAAAGGCTGGGAATAAGAAATCCTGAATAGGCGCAAAGTAATCTATAAATGCAGCAATTTAAACCAAGTAGTATAAAGTCAATAAATAATGGAAACAATTACAGAAATACTGCAACAGTTACGTAAATAAATGACAGTCAAATATAAAATGCAACACATAGTATGGTACTCTCTAGTACCTGCTGTAGCGTGCAACCCGCTCCATTTATTTATCGTCGACGGCGCTCACTATGGGTGTGCAGACTCCGGGAGGGGCCCCTTACGGCCCAAGCGCAATATAAAGTCATCTCGTGGCATCAACTAGGCTTTCAGCCTCATATCAATATCAATATAATACCGTTGCGGTGCGCAGCCCGATCCCATACTCAGTCCAGAATCACGTAAGCCCCACAGGCATAATAATATAGAAATATTCAGCCCAAACTTCATTAGAAATATTAATAAGTTTCAAGTTTGAGAAAAGGTGGCTGAATTTGCAAAATCAGTATTATTTACTAGAGCTGAGTTCAATAATATGTAAAATTTGTAAGAAACCAATAATAGCAATCCCTGAAGGATTCAATCAATTGGCACGAAGCCCAAATATTGCAATCAGATCAAATTATAATGTTAACAAGTGAAATTCAGTCAAATACACAGTAAATTCGTCTATCGGGACGGACCAATTCACAATCCCCAATGGTGCTCTATCTCACACTCGCTATCTGGCGTGCAAGTCACCTCAATATAACACTACGATGTGTAAATCCGGTGTTTCAAACCCTCAGGACATCATTTACATCTATTACTCGCCTCAAGCCGGCCAAAACTCTAGCTCGCTATGCCCTTGCCTCGCAAATCTGCCTCCTCGCACGTCGAATCTGACCAAAACCACAACGAATATGTCACAATATGCCAATGGAACAATACCCAATCGAAAACAATCAAAAAATATTAAAAATCTCGAAATTTGCAAAACCCGAGCCCCGGGCTCACTTCTCGAAACTCAGAATTTTTTACATCAACGGGTTCCTTATCTCGCCACGAGTCCATACATACCAAGAACTCCCAAATCCGAGCTCAAATGACCCACCAAAATGCAATTTGAAATATCAAAACTCATGCCCTAGTTCTTCCCCTTTTTGCTAAGTTTTCATGTATTTCTAGGTTGATTCTACAATTAAATCATATTTTTAGTTCATAGGACTTACCTCCAATCAATTCCAGTCGAAACCCTCTTCAATTTCTCCCAAAAAGCTCTCAAGGTGCTCAACAATGGAGGAAAATAACTTAACCTCGCGGAACAAAATGATTTAAAACCCCTTCTATCTAGGACCTTTTTCCTCTATGCGATCGCAGTCCCAGGCTTGCGATCGCAATGCACAAAAAGTCCCTGTTCCAATTTTAACCCTATGCGATCGCGAATATACCCATGCGATCGCACTGCACAAAATCCTTAGCCTATGCGATCGTACACCAACACCTGCAATCGCATTGAATAAATTTCTCCTCAAAATCCCAGATCAACTTTACACTGTGCGATCGCATGCCTCCCTATGCGATCGCATTGAACAACCAAACAAACCCTCAAAATCCTCTTATGCGATCGCAATACTCCCTCTGCGATCGCATAGAGAAAAAAATGATCTGCAACAGCTGGTGCCTTTTTCTGCAACTCTTCATAGTCCAAATCTCCCCGTTAGCCATCCGAAACACCCCGAGGCCCTCGGGACCTCAACCAAAAGTACCAACACATCCTAAAACATTACCCAAACTTATTCCAGCCCTCAAAACACCTCAAACAACACCAAAACCATCAAATTACATCGAATTCAAGCCTAAGTTTTTCTAAAACTTCTGAAACACGCATTTGATCAAAAACCCAACCAAAACACCTTCGAATGACCTGAAATTTTGCACACACATCTCAAATCACCTAACGAAGCTAGAGAAACTCTCGAAATTCTATTCCGACCCTCGGTCAAAATCTCACCTATCAATCAGAAATCGCCAAAATACTAACTTCGCCAGTTCAAGCCTAATTCTACACCGGACCTCCAAAATCACTTTCGATCACACTTCTAAGTCAAAAATTATCCCCCGAAGCTAACCGAATCATCGGAATCTATATCCGAGCCCTCTAACTCATAAGTCAACATCCGGTTGACTTTTCCAAAATAAGTCTTCCTTAAAGAGACTAAGTGTCTCATTTCCTTCTAAAATCAATTCAAATTAACTTGTTCACATAAGACACTTATAATGAAGCATAAAGAAGCAGAAAATAGGGAAAACGGAATGGTAACTCACGTGACGATGGGTCGGATCGTCACAATTATACAAAAACAATATCTAGAAAGCTAGAATTTAATTGTAATTAGAACTACAAAAGTAAGTATAACGCGTATTCTCATTGAATAACATGAGAAATTAGAAAATAAAATCTACTCAAATTCATTTACTTCTATAGATTTGTACCGTAAATTTCGATTAGGTTTTCACGCTTATTCATAATGAAATAAGCATAAAATAATGTTCTAAAATATTATCTATAATTACAAATTTTGCTTAATTTTTTTTTGCACTAATTGTAATAAAATAATATTAATTGTTTGAGCTCTTTTTCCTTACCTTGGCAAAGATAAATATCGACAGAAAATATTATTTGGAAGTACTTTGAATATTTTTATACTAAAATTAGGACATACAAAGGATACTTTTCATTGGCCAACAACAACCTACTACCTATTCTAAGCCGTAAATTTTCTTTTTCTGAAAAAAAGGAAATTATTTTTTTAGTTTTTTTTTCATGCTTATAGCATACAAGGAATATTTAGTATATTAAATTTAGTACGTTAGGCCTCGTCACATAGAAGTTCAAACAAGAAATATTTAGTATATAAAATTTTAGTTGTTTTGGAACTCCTAAATATTAAGGAAACAATGCACAAAATTAAGTTGATTTAGAATTCTTAAATATTAGCAAAATAATTAAATTGCTATTTTGTCTAATGTGAAATCTAATCTTAAGACGAACAACATTTCGCTAAGAGTCTTCGTGCTTTTAATATAATATATATATATATATATATATATATATAGACTAATTTCTATATACGTGCGTTGCAACTTGAATTAACATTCCATTATAAATTATAAGTTCTATTTTAGCGATCTCAAAGTGCTACTCCGTATATTAGGCAAAGTTTGTTCAATATGAAAGTACCTCTTTAAAGAAAAATATTATTTTTCTCGATCAATTTCGAGATAATTTTTGTTGTTCAATATTTTGCGTTTTAATAAACATATTCTTATTAGCTAGATAGATAAAATTCTATGCAATTTGATCGTGTAGATAATTATTATATTAAGAAATAGTTTATTCTCATCATCGGTAAAATACATGGTTACCACACAAATATTAATTCAAGCCTTCGTGAGTGAGGATTGGACATAGTCTCAGATTCGGCAATTTAAAATATACACGGACAAACAAACCAAACCGAAACAAATTAGTACACAGCAAACTAACTTTACCCTGCGACAATTTAAAATGTACATGGACAAACAAACCAAACCTAAACAAATTAGTACACAGCAAATTAACTTTACCCTACGACAATTTAAAACGTACATGGACAAACAAACCAAACCTAAACAAATTAGTACACAGCAAATTAACTTCAATTAAAATTTTAAAGGTCCTGTTTTAGAAAATCTCAAAGTAGTATATATTAGGCAATGTCTTATAGTAATTATTACTTTTTAATACACTATAAAGTAAATTAACTTCAATTAAATGTTTTAATTTGACGATCTCAAAGTCCTATATACTTAATAGGCAATGTCTTAATAGTTTACTAGTTTATCCAATAGGCAATCAATATTTAAGGCTATTTTGGTGTATCAACATTGTATTCATGTTTATATATATATATATATATATATATATATATATAT